>JABSTL010000700.1:0-62991 GCA_013759095.1 Fusarium sp. NRRL 29148
GGGCAGCCTGGGCTGCTTTTCACTCACCCTCAGGCCTCGCTCTCACCATTCTCCACTTTTCTTATTCACTTGCTCTTTCTCACCCGCCCCCCTTCCACATTCATTCCCATTTCTCCTCCTCGGCCTGCCATTTTCTCCCATTCCCTTCTTCCACCCCACGACGCCCTTCCGCCATCTCTTCTCCTAACATCTAACTGCCTACCTGCACCCACTGTCATCTCGACGACGACCTCGCGACTTTACGTCTGCCACAGCTGTTGAGATTCTCTAATCCTTTCTTTCAGCTTCCAGCTTCAACAAGAACCTCGGGAATTACAGAACCACGTAGCCCTCGAGAATCCTGACCGAGTTTTTAACTCCTAGCTTGCCCCGATTCTCACCTAAGCGACGCTGTCACCTCCCAAAGATCAGCCTTCACGCGTTTTGACCGCCTCCAAACGCACACGATTCTCTTGCAGGTACGTTAGCTGATCATTTTTCCTACACAGAAATATGTTTTTGTTCGGATTTGTGTCAACCGGCTCGTTGGTCTCGTGATTTTCTGCCATTCGGAAGCACCGACTCACGCCTACGCGGGCTTTTCTTAATACTGCTTGTCGGGCGAGTCACTCTTACGTCGAGTTGCGTCGGATTTGCCTTGTGGCGTTGTCCACCGCCCCAAGCCTGATTCTTCTCCGACCCAGTTTTGCCCCTCTCATTGCATGCATTGCCGCCCTTTCTCATTTGCTTTCATTTATCTACTTTTCAACCAAAACTGAACGTTGCTGACTCCCCATATAGCCAACAAAGGCTTGCAGATCACACAAAATTGCACACTTGTCTGCCCGTTTTTATTCGTACGGAACAGAAAACCATCAACTTTCATCATGACGACCATGGTACGTTCGCCATCCCCAGTGTCTCGATTCAGGCTTCGGTGCACAACACCTCCAAAACGATGCCAATCGTCTTTAGGCACTGTAGGCCCTTTTTGATCGGTCTCGTTGTACCGGAGATTGGGGAGAGATGATGAACATTATTGCAGCATTGGCTAACCCTGTTGGGCAGGATCTTCGCGTCGGTAATAAGTACCGTATCGGTCGAAAGATCGGTTCAGGTTCTTTCGGTGATATCTACCTGGGCACAAATATCATCTCCGGTGAGGAGATCGCCATTAAACTCGAGTCGGTCAAGGCCAAGCACCCGCAACTGGAGTATGAGGCCCGTGTATACAAGTCTCTTGCTGGTGGCGTTGGAATCCCATTTGTTCGCTGGTTTGGTACTGAGTGCGACTACAATGCCATGGTTCTCGATCTTCTCGGCCCCAGTCTGGAGGATCTCTTCAACTTTTGTAACCGAAAGTTTTCCTTGAAGACGGTTCTTCTCCTGGCAGATCAGCTCATTTCTCGAATCGAATACATACACGCCAAGTCTTTCATCCACCGAGATATCAAGCCCGACAACTTCCTCATGGGTATTGGCAAAAGAGGCAACCAAGTCAACGTTATCGATTTCGGTCTTGCCAAGAAGTATCGCGACCCCAAGACTCACTTCCACATCCCCTACAGAGAGAACAAGAATCTGACGGGTACTGCGCGCTATGCCTCCATCAACACCCACTTGGGTGTCGAGCAATCACGACGTGATGATATGGAGTCCCTCGGTTACGTTATGCTCTATTTCTGCCGTGGCTCTCTCCCTTGGCAGGGCTTGAAAGCCGCCACCAAGAAGCAGAAGTATGACCGTATCATGGAAAAGAAGATGACCACCCCTACTGAGGTTCTCTGCCGTGGATTCCCCAATGAGTTCGCAATCTACCTCAACTACACTCGATCTCTTCGATTCGACGACAAGCCTGATTACAGCTACCTCCGCAAGATCTTCCGCGACCTTTTTGTTCGCGAGGGTTTCCAGTACGATTATGTTTTCGACTGGACAGTCTACAAGTACCAGAAGAACGCGCAGGCTATCGCACAGGCTGCCGGTCAGGCCAATCCTGAAGACGAGGAAAAGGCTCGTGCCAGCCGTACCAACGCCGCTACTGCCGGCCAGTCTGCTGCTAAGCCAAATGCCATCCCCAGCACTCGTCGCAAGATGCTTGAGCGAGGCTCCGGTGCTGGCGTCGATACTCCCGACACCAACCGTGCCATCGGTGGAAGCGACAGGATGTGAGTGATAAGTAACGCCTATTTTTCTAGTCCCTCGTAAGGAATCTTTTTCCTTCGCGCGTGTAGTGTGTTTTTGTACCGCTGGCCGAAGGGAGATTTGCTGACAACTATGGCTGACTCAGTGGACGATAAACAGGCTTCGCTCAGCTTCAAAGGGAGCGGGATATGCCTCGGGCAGCTATCGGCCGAAATGATTTCTAAACCGATCACTCCCCTCTTTTTAGGATTCTCACTCATGGCTACCGATACTGGCGATTCACACCCAACATCGACACCCGGATGCAAGTCTTTTGAACAGCTGAATGATTCTGCTGGTCATCATTCTGCCTATTGATCGCGGTCGAATGTTGGAGCGCGGATCGGTCACGCCTATTTTCTACGCCTTTGCTCTATCTTGTTCTTCGACGTATCTTTTGGCGAATTCACGACTTTACGCATGGCTCGGGTATCTCTTGATGGTTGAAAAGTTGCACAATGGATAAACCTTCGGGTTTCGTCCTTTGAGCGAGTATAATACCTTCAGGAGACCTTCCTGAACGGCATGTCCGGTACTCCTATTTCTGGGTGTACCGAACCTGTGGGGCTATCATTGCTACTCGCAAAATAGCCTTACCTCGGAATGCCACATGCCATGGTGTCGATAATACAAAATTCGCCCCTGGAGCTGAATTTGGGTCCACATCTCGCTATGGCTCACCTTTCCGTCGAAGCGGCTCAGCTCGATCCCCTAGCAGGCATTTCCTTCATCGTATTTTTCTTTGCTTTCTTTTAATTTGCACGGACGTTTGCTCTGGTCTTTTGAGTCTGCTCCTACCTGTCGGAGATAGCTTCTGGGGAGGCATTTCAGGAGTTGTGTTGCTGGTAAAGCTAGTCTCAACACCATGTCGCGAACGACAAGCCTGTTACGGATAGCAGCCCACGTTGGCCGAGGATCGTGGTGCAGTGGCAGATGGAACAGTGGGAGTTACCGGCCTACGTCAAGGTCAGCTCCGGTATCCTACTGGTCGACTTGGTGGATGGAATCAGGAGCTTCATTGGGGCGAACAAGTTGACACAAGTTGCTACAACCTTCAAAGACACTGCGTTGGCGCGGCAGCTGACATGACACTCCCATCATGAAGCCCAAGGTCTGGAAATCGGGTATTGACGAAACTTCCCAGCAAAGGACACATGGTTGATGAGCCAACATTCTCAACTGCCGGGTTGAGCAGCCCTGCATCTTGCGTACATCCATCCACCCCTCATTCATTTCTTGATCGCACATTAGGTAGTCTACAAATTCATTCTGTTTTGGAAATTGTCCCTGAACTTCAGATCGATGCGTCATGTCGGTCGTTATTAGTAATTCGTAGCCTTTAAAGAGTAGACTCGAATGATTGTACGAGGAACCGTCTTCCCAACCACAAGGTCTTTTGGATGGTCACATGTGAAATGCGTGCCTCGCAGGCTACAGATCTCGTTATCTCGAGCGGCAACAAGGATGACAGGATCTAATTGCATAGCAAGCCAGTAGACATTTGAGAAACAGAGAAGTTAAGATGTACAACGCTTCATGTAGCCAGCCATCATCTCAGGAATAGTCTTCAGTTTCTGATAGTGGATTTGGCTGAGCAACTTCATGTAACACAACACTGGAGAGCATGAGGCAAGTGCCACGTTGAGCTTTACGTTGATAGCCGTACCTTGCAGGAGTCGGAAGGTGTGTGTACATCATCACGGGTGTCGAAATCTGTAGTGTTACTCTGTGATCCCAAGGAGAAGCTTGGCCACGCGATCGATCCCTTCTTTGGCCTATGCTGACGATTGGATCTCAAGTGATCATGCCTGCATGTCCACACCCACAAAACAAAGCCTAAACCGGACCAAAAGTCGATAGTGATCTACGAAACCTAGCATTAACCCCACATTTACCTTGCTTGCAGCCCACCATCCTACCTGTAAACTTCCTTCCTCCCTTGCATGTCGTGAGCTTTGCGCACACTCGAGGTTGCCCTTTTTAGACTTGCAGCGGGACCCTTGTTCTTGTGTCTTCAGGTAGTTTTTTAAGTTAGTTGGCTCCTCTCTCACCACTTCTCTTCTTCATCCTTGCAAAGATCATTGACTTTTTTTTTCTTCCTTTTTTTTTCGACAACGGGACCTGAATGTCGTGCTTTGCAAGGGCGGCATCGACTTCAGTAACCAAATCCACGACTGCAGCATCAACGAAAACATCGACTTCCCATTCCAAATTATCGTCTTCCTCCGCCTCATCCACCATGACCCCCTCTTCTATTGACCTCTTGTATCTCACGTTCAACTGTGCCAAGAACCTTCTCGACATCCCCGTCTTCGGCAGCCATTTGCAAACCGCCTTTCGTCAAAACGCAACCGGTTTACCAGAGGTTGTTGTTCTGTAAGCTGCAATCCTCTTCGTCTCTTCCGAAGGCGATCAGGTTACCAAAGCCATCGATACGCTGCTAGCCTGGACAGTCATGGAACTCTAGACATGATCAGCACAAGGTCTACATAGAGCACCGGAATATCTTGTACTGATTCATGTTCTGTTCGCAGCTCGTTACAGGAGGTGGCACCCTTGGCATACTCCTTCATTGGTGGTTACTTCTTGAACCCGTACCTCTCACGATACGAACAAGCTATCAATATCGCTGCTCAACATATAATCGATGATCTATCGAGCCGAAATAGCGAGTCTGTTAACACTGCGCCCACCGCCCTCCCCTCGAGGCCATACACACTTGTGCGACGCAAAAATGTGGGCTACACCGCCATACTGCTCTTCGCTCGCGAGCCTTCGAGGCTAAAGAATATTCAAGAGGCGGAAGTCGGATTTGGGGCCGCTGAGTTAGGGAACAAGGGCGCTGTCGGTCTACGCATGCTTTATGAAGCTGATGGTGGCTCATCTGAGCTTACCTTTGTCGCAACACACCTGGCGGCTATGGAATGGAACTTGCCCCGGCGTAACGCCAACTGGGCTGCTATAATGCGTGGTATGGCTTTTGAAAACCCAGAAGTGGTTGTGAATAGCTACAAGACCTCCGTCACCCCATCTCCAGCCTCAACACCACCTGCCGAAGACGAGCCCGAGCGTGCGCGCCTCCTCGATAATGAACACAACGAGCAACACTTACAACTTCAACAACAGTTGCACAACATCTCCGTTTTCAGGCCCTCATCATTTCTCTTTGTTGCCGGTGATCTAAATTATAGGATATCCACCACGTCCCCGCCGCCTTCCGCTACATTCCCCAGTCTAGACCCGGATTCGGAGAACTACTATCCAGATTTTTTTCGTCTTGATCAGCTTACTCGTGAACGTAACGCTGGTCGCACTTTACATGGGCTATCAGAGCACGAGGTGCGCTTCCCGCCGACTTACAAATACGATGTGCTACCACCAGGACCTGGCACGCGAGAGCCTGAGCTTGACGTGCCCTGGAAATTTGCGGTTCATCGCTATCCAAGTTGGACAGATCGGATCCTTTTTCTTGACGTACCTTCATGGCTCAAAAAAGGGAATAGCCAGGATCCCAAGCTCAGCGTTCGTGCTTATGACTGTCTTCCAGTACTGCGTATGAGCGATCATCGTCCAGTGTACCTACGTATCGACGTGCCCCTCATTTCACCGAGTGATATGGCCCCGCCGTCAGACCTGGACTGTGGTCTAAGCAAGGACCCTCGGGCCCGACTACCTATGGAAATTGACCCAGAGGCCTGGGAGCGCCGGGCCGCCGCACGCCGTAAGGAGGTCATGGCAGGCTGGAGCATGTACCTCTGGAGTACTAAGGAGGGTGCCTGTATCCTAGCCACAGTACTCGCTTTTGGTGCAGGTGTGTACTGGCTGCACCGGCGGTTCTGAGCCACACTTTTACTGCATTGTTCTCTCAGGTCTCAGGGGGGATGCGAAAACATAATTACAAGAAAACCTAGCAACTTCAAGCACCCTAAGGCTCGATGGAAGGTGTCTTGTACTATACTTGTGACGCTAGACTGCGTGTCTGTCGCTATATCCCATTACTCACTTCATTACTTACTAGTCGATACAACTCATTCAGGCAGCATATGGCAGCAGGCAAAGCACTCAAACATCATGTATGCAAAGGCCTAGTATTGTGTTAGTTTCGCGGCTTGCAAGCAAAGGCAAATAGTGCTAACAAATAAATTCATTGAACAAGAAATGAGGCGTTTGCAAGATTATCCTCCACTGTCTCGCCGCACATTTCGCGGCGCCGAGAGAAGCGAGCATCAGGTGTACGGGTAATATAAAGCTTCAGATGCTATGACAGCCTATACAACTCTGATGTCATGGGCTAAACCATTCGCTTGCACAAGGTAAAAATACATGAAAAGCAATGGGGTTTGAATGAATATTGGATACCAAGGACTAGTGTAGTATAGTATCTCCTATCTCCTCGTCGAAGTCATTATTCGTAGTGAAACGCTGTTCCCCAGGCATTGGTCATAAAGGCTTAATAGAAATGCTGATTTAAGAACCGATATTCCTGGCGCTGAATCGTAATTCGTCATTGTGTTCATGTTCATTCTGAAGGGTCGTTTGGGCACCCTGTATGCGTTTGCGCGTATTTGAGTAGAGTCTGACTGCCGAGTAATTCTCATGTATTAAGTGGATGTTTGGCATGACCAGACACGTCGGCACCCATCTTCCGATCCAGGTGGGTGGGTGATTCGTGATTAGAAGTCAGTAAAGTATGGGTCATATTTCTCCGCCATCTCGCGGCCATAAGGCTCGCGAGATCCGTCATCCTCGGGGTAGACGTCGAAGCATTGTGCATCGCCGGGATATCGTATCGGGGGCTGGATTGGGCCCTTTTGTCGACGGTTGAAAATGTCATCCCAGTTGGTGTCATGGAAGAAAGGGTGGGATTTCACACGCGCTGCGCCGCCGCTTATATTACCAAGGCGCCGAGAACGATCGACGGTGCAGAAGGACCGTATTATATCCTTGGCTTCTTCTGATAAGGGGGGGTCTTGGGGAAAGACAACCGGCTTTTCTAGGATCCTGCGGGAAAATAGTCAACTTGCCATCCTTATACATCTGTCGAACAGTTACCCACTGCTTGTAGATCTCGATGGGGTTCTGGTGCCAGAAAGGAGGATACCCCGTCAAGAACTCATATATTAGAATACCCAGTGCCCACCAGTCAACTGCGCCTGTGTGACCTTTGTTTTGGATGACTTCGGGGGCGAGATACTCAGGCGTTCCGCACAAGGTGTATGTCTCGACGGGGCGGTTATCCTCACGGTAGCCGAGTCGCTTGGCAAAGCCAAAATCGACAAGCTTGATGTGGCCCTCTTGATCCAGAAGTAGGTTTTCAGGTTTAAGGTCTCGATAGGCAATACCTCCTTGCTGCTCATGCAAGTACTCTAAAACAAGAACAATCTCGGCGGCGTAGAAGCGTGCGACAGGTTCTTCGAAGCGTCGTAACTTTCTAAGATATGTGAACAACTCTCCGCCTGGAACGTAGTCGAGCAGCATATAGAGCGAATCTTGGTCGGAAAAGGAGGCTATTAGGTTTGTGATGAAAGGATGGCCTGCGACATCAGCGAGAATAGCGCGTTCGTGTCGGACATGATCGACTTGTTTAAGGCGGATGACTTCCGGTTTCCGCAGGATCTTGAGGGCGTAGACTTCGGGGTTGAGTTGACGGTCAAGGGGGATATGCGCAGTAGCGGCGGGACGGACGAGGCAGACCCGAGCAAATGTTCCTTTTTCGGGGGGTCAGAAGCGGAATGCCTATAAGTCTACAAGACATGGACATACCTGTCCCTAGTGTGCGAACTCGTCTGAAGTCGCGAAGATTGAATTTTCGGGTTTGTGGTAATGGACTTGGCGTGGGAGATGTTGGTCCATTCGGAGCATCTTGGGCATGTGAGTGAGAGTTTGCGGAATGCGAGGGCGCAGGGAGTCCCGATGAAGATGGTAGACGACCAGCGTGTGAGGGCGCAACAGTCGCAGCCATTGCTTTATCGTCCTGAAGTCCTGTGAGATGATCGCGGCAGCAGAGAGGTGAAGAGATTGGCAAAGGATTATTGACTGGGGTTGAGGCGCGAGCCCATAACAACCCGGGACCAACACTGCCAGAAATCCGATCGATATGGCCAGTAAATTGGATGCAACTCGAAAAGCGAGGGGGCCTCTAGCATACGCTGAGTTGTTTGCCGTTGTCGCCTGTGGTCGTGCTTTTGTCACGCGGTCAGTTGGGGGTTCTGGAGCAAGTCTGGCTCGGTTCTCCTGACGATGCGGAGACGATGGATAACGGAGTGATGAGGCGTCCTCAGGTCCGGCCCGTTATTCCAAGTGGCAACCTCAAGGACCGAGATTCAGATTGAGCGCAAAGGTGCGATCAAGAAATAGGCTAAGGTCGTTGACAGCAGATTTGGAACCAAAAGTAAGGCTGAGGCTGAGGCGGATGGGAAAAGAAACGACGAAAAGGCGGCGGAGGGTGGGCGATGCACGAGCGAGATAGTGATAAAGATGGAGGCAGAATGAGAAGCTATAAAAAAAATGAACGGCTTTGACGTGATGTTTATGTGCCTTACCTAGCCTATGAACTAGACTACTATAGTAAACAGCCAATGCAGCGTGAGTGCCTATTCAGGATTAAGACGAGGGCGTCCCCATGAAACGGTGAGTGAACGAGCGCCATCGGATGTCATGGATATGTATGCTCGGCTGGGGACCGAAGAAGGGCCAACAATATGGCACGAGTATCTGAAAGAAGGCCGCCGCATGTGGTGAATAAAAGCGGCCATATCGACCTCAGAACCATGACCGATATTCCATTAGTATCTTTTTTCTCCCCCTGAATTGATGATCTTTTACCTGTGTCCAAGACGCCATCTCCTTGGAAGTAAAACTCCAGGTGCACTTGAAAATACCTTACATTATCATCAGTCTGGGCTTCAGCCTCCTATCAACTGCGATCTATTGTAGATACAGCGGAGCACATAAAGTGGACTCGGCGGCGGGGGTCCAGGATCTATTATGACGCAAAATGTGGGTGACGGGGAACTTGACCCTTTTGGCGATCGAAAAGTTGTCAGTGGTGGTGTCGTCGAGCTTATGGCTTCTGCTATTTGACGTAAAGGAGGGTTATTACCTTATATTGCATAATCGGAGACGAATGCCACTCTCACTCGTTCCCCTTATCTCTTACGGTCACAACCTCGCTCTGAAATGTTTGTATGATTCACGTCCAAAGCTGGGGAGTGTAACCCAGACTCTTCAATTATCTCGCCTGTTCCGTGTTGGCCCGAATACCTACCTACCTACAATTAACACAAAAACCTAACTTAGATCGAAATCCACTTGCGTCATCTGCCGCCGGCTCTTGCTCCCAATCTGCCGGATCCTAGAATAAGATCCTTGAAACTGAAATGTCACTTCAAGACATGCCATCCCCTCGCTCTCAATCTCTCCATTCCATTCCATGCAGTCCATGTACGTCAGATTTCAGACGCGGGAGATTAAGGGCTGCTCTGGGCAAGTCTGGGTATGTCGGCAGAACCGCCAAGCACTTATACGTACCACTCACTGAGGTATGCAGCATTAGGTCTTTGAGCAGGATGTGCAGAGATAGCGCTTAATTCAGTGCTGGACGGCAGTTGGATGTTTTTGCCTAGGTATTTACCAGTAGCCCAAGTCGGCAACGAAACTACCTACCAAGGCCGGTTGGGAAACCCGTTTTCTGCCAGATGACCGTAGAACCATGGTATATTTAAGCTTTCGGGCCTGGGGATGGCCTCAATCATATTAGACCTAGCTTCGTACAACTCTCAAGGTTTGTCCTTTGCCTACCTGGTCACTAGTGGCACAGCATGTTTGACATTCACATTTGGCAGTTTTCAGCTAGCTTACTAGCGTTGTAAAGAGTAAACTGTCCAAGGCTAAGAAACTATGTTGTCATTCAAGCTCGACGGTGCGGTCTACCTCTGTACCTAACGCCTTTGCATTCATTAACACTTGTCTGCGAGATTCAGCTATAGCCAATAAGTTTGTTGAATAACTCTGATCAGACTCTCTATTATAGGGCATATGTTACCTTGATCGTCCTAGGACCCAGTGATGAATCTGCACTTCCCAGTATATTCTGGCTTAGATCATTTCTTTCGAGGCAACCTAAGTCGACTCAGGTATCACGAAGTCTTTCGGGTGTGACTAGATCACCAAAGCAGGAATAATAGGTAGTTTATCAGAGATGTCAGTATATTATCGTACTTGGTTATTACTGCCCATGCAATGCTTCCGCGGCCACGTTGTTCAGTATATCCTTTGTCCGGAGTGTCGCTACAACTGTTGTTCATTGTTTCCGTCCATAGTGCCTTAATGATATAGCTACTCACCGGTTCACCTCAAAGAGACCAATGCTCATAATATGTACTAACTTCGTGATGTTTGTGTTCACGAATGTGAGGTACAATTATATCCCTTTGTTGTCTGTTTTCTGCGTATCTTTAGAGTCCAGGGGTAAATATTTAAATTAACCAAACTCGCCATCAGGCTATCTATAGCCATGGAATATTAGCAGCAAATCTACCGACTGTACTGATAATTCTGTTTCGCGATTCCTTCTAATGTCCTTCATCTCCTTCCTTGCCAGCATGCGCTTCTTTAAGCTTCTTTTTTGCTGCCACTTTAGCACAACCAGTGCGAGCAATTCCCTACAGCCTCGTCCAGTAGAACTTGAGCAAGATGAAAAGCGGCCTTGCTCCTCGAGGCACCCTGATCATGCAGCCTCGGAGTACTGGGAATCTGTGGCCCTCCCAGCTGCCATGTCTAGCAACAGTGACAGCTTTCCAGCCCAATACCAACCAGTGGAGTCGCTGTAATGTTGGGCCTAATTATTTTAGAGCTTATTTAATCGGGTCACCTTGTGTTTAGTTCTGTTGAAGCTATGTAGAGTGTAAGACGGTTAGAATAAATACAGGACCTACCTAGAGCTTCCCTTGCCATGGATCTATAGGAAATCATAATGCTATAGGGTAAATAAACCTGTTACCTTGTCCAATTCACACGCTCCACTTGAGCCACAGGTTAAGCCACACTATTCAAATATGCTCTAAATGGTCAGGAAGACTTCCTGGGCTACTTAACCCGGGAGCCCTAGGTAGCCCCCTACCTTAGTAGCGGCTCTTGGGCGAGGAATGCCCTGAGGTTCCCTGGCCAGTAGCTGATGGCCCAACTCCCATATCTGGAGACTTGACGCAGCTGGACCCCATCCATCTCCACTGGCCTCAGGTTTCCTCTCCATAACTTAAGCTGTCTTCATCTTTCGTCCGGCCCTGATACTGCAATCCTACCGTCTGTTCTGTACTATCGCATATCTAGTCTCTTGTACTCTGCCAGATAACCGCAATCGGCCTCGCTTTCTCACACTCGTTCTGTGTCTCCTACTCCCAGCCTTTATTCTTCCAGCTCAGCCGCATACTCCCTGTCGAACCGCATCCCCCTCGTCATGCGCCGCTGACCGAAATCATGTTCTCAAACTTGACCAACATTGTCCAGAAAGCACAGCAGCTTATTGACCCTACCCAAGGACTCAATCTTTCCAGTTCGGATCGCAATCCTTCCAAGTCGTCCCTATTCCAAAGTCAATTCCGCCTCCCTGCCTCCCAGACACCCCTCTACGAGATCAACGCCGAGCTTACTATTCCACCTTCCAACGCGACACACGGCGATAAGGATCAAGAGAGAGGATGGCATTATGCTGGAAAATTGCATCTATCAGAGCATTTTATGTGCTTCTCAACAACTCCTACTAGCTTTGTCCAATCCGCCAGTACTTCCACGTCGACCGCTTTCACTGGCCAGACACATGGCGGAGGCCCCAGCGGCAACGGCTTCACATTTCCATTATGTGCTATACGAAGGGTTGAGCGCCTGAATAGCCAAAACTTTCAGGTATGGTCCATACTGGTGAGACGCTCATGCGTATTACTTAAACTGACCTTACCATGTTCCAGTTCGCACTGGCTCTAACCACCTGGAATGGTCTTCTCGCCGACACTTCTAAAGACAAGGACTCAAAGGACAAAAAGGACTTAAGAGAGCAACGTATTACAATCCATCTGGCCGGGACCAGGCAGTCTTGCGAGCGTTTTTGCGATGGCCTCAAAAAAGGCCTAAGGGCAGGAGTTGGTAATGTTGCCAAACTACGACGAGTCGCTGCTGAGTGCTATTCTGAGCATCTCCTCAGGACTGAAGATAGGAAAAATGCCTCCCCACCAGATGCTGGCCTAGGAATGCTCTTCCGATATCCCGGCGACCCAAAAAAGCTACGGGACAGGGCGAAAATGCGCCTCTGGGCTGAGTATCTACGTGACAATGGTCGAAACTTTACCTTGATCCGCCAACCAACTTTCCACAAGCTCATTCGCGTTGGTCTGCCGAACCGGCTCAGAGGCGAGATTTGGGAACTCACATCTGGCTCGATTTATTTACGCCTGGAAAATCCAGCACTCTATACCGATACCCTGGCAAAGTTTGAAGGCCAAGAGTCGCTTGCTATCGACGAGATCGAGAAGGACCTCAACCGAAGTCTTCCAGAGTATCCAGGCTTCCAAAGCGAGGATGGAATCAACCGCCTACGTCGGGTATTAACTGCTTACAGCTGGGTCAATACCGAAGTCGGATATTGCCAAGCCATGAATATTGTCGTGGCCGCATTATTGATTTACATGTCTGAAGCTCAGGCTTTCTTTCTCCTCTCAGCACTTTGCGACAGACTCGTGCCCGGGTATTACTCCACGACCATGTATGGAACCCTTCTTGATCAGAAGGTATTTGAGTCCTTGGTGGAAAGAACAATGCCCATACTCTGGGATCATCTTGTCAAAAGCGATGTGCAATTGTCTGTCGTCTCACTCCCTTGGTTTCTGTCACTTTACATCAACTCGATGCCCCTTGTCTTTGCCTTTCGTGTCCTGGACGTTTTCTTTGTCGAAGGGCCAAAGGTACTGTTTCAGGTAGGCTTGGCAATCTTGCGTATCAATGGCGAGGAGTTGCTCGATGCGGCGGATGACGGAGCTTTCATTTCAGTTCTGAAGGCTTACTTTGCCCGCTTGGATGAGTCGGCTCATCCCAAGTCTGAAAATCCCAAGTTGCGTGCCGTAACCCGATTCCAGGAACTGATGGTCGTGGCCTTCAAGGAGTTCGCAGGAATAACTCACAGCAGTATCACCGAGCTGCGTTTGAAGAATAAGGACGCTGTCCTCAATAATATTGAGAACTTTGCCAAGAGGACCGCTATTCGCAATCTGGGTCCCGAAAGCAAATTGTTAAGTACTGATGAGCTTGGTTCACTATATGATCGGTTCTACAACATCCTATACGAACGCCAGCAGAGGGACCATATGATTCAACAAGAGAAATTGCGGCGAGCGAAGTCAAGCAGGATGCGGGCATCCGAGATTTTCGCAACTCATCACGACGAAGTTGAAAAGGGACGCGTTGGGTTAGGACCAAGTACAAGTCTCATGGACTACGATGCATTCCGCGAATTTCTTGCAAGCATGTCAAAATGGGCTATATCGGATTCACCAGGTGCGACAAAGTATAGCAATTATGACGACCGTCAAAATATGTTTCACAGCGCCAGGCGGCCATCCGAAATAATGTCGCCCTGGGGTGGGGGACCGGAGCCTGCCGATCACGAATTTTTGCAACGTTTATTCAAGAAATGGGATGTGGATGACAGCTCTGCCCTGACTCTTCAGAACGTTGTTACAGGTCTAGCGCAGATCAAAGGGAAACGTGACATTATGGGCACTATTACATACTTCTTCGAGTTATATGACGACGATAAGGACGGCAAGGTTGACCGTGAAGGCATCTTACGGATCTCAGAAGCTTTGCTATTTCTGTCTCGTCGGGGTCTGGAGGGCACATTGAGTCCTGGAACTTCAAGTGCCCTTGAAAGTGATTCAGCAAGTGGGCATGAATCACAAGCTAGCTTACCGCCTGGTATATCGACTAACGAGAGGTTTCTGGGAAGTGTGAGTGCTTTTATAAGGCGGTGCTTCGAGTACGCAGATCCAGCTAGCGGGCATAATGACACGGCCTCGACAAAACTAGATGATGGCGACTCGAGAGATGCATTTGCTATAGGTGATGAGAATGAGGATGAGGAAGACGAAGAAGATCTTTTGGGCCCCGAATCTCCAACCGGAACCCCGACAAAGGCTAAGAAACCCAGCCTCTCATCGGAGAGCTCTCTCAGCACTGCTGACAACCACGATGCGGCACGACGCAGGGTCTCGAAAGCCAAATCTGAGGCAGCAAACGCGGCGCTAGATCCTGCGCATCCTCTGCATCTTACATTACCAACCTTCCGCATGGTTGTTCTCGCGGATGAGTTGCTAGAACAATTCTTTGAGTCGTCTTTCCCAGCCTCTTTCCACATCATCGAAGGGCTGCCCAATACGGCATCGTCAGCATCATCTCTTACAACATTCTCCAGTCTTGGGTTTGGAGCTAGACCTCCTATTCCCCCGCCTGTTGGCCCTCCAGGAGCAGGCCGTGGCTTACGCGGCGTGCTTGATAACATCGTCACGGACGGAATGCGTGTCGCCACTGAGGTCAGAAGACGCATGGAGGAGGCTCAAAAGGAACTTGAGAAGAACGCTCTACCTGGACAACGACCTGAAGAAGACGAAGAAGATGACGATGATCTCGGAGTTGAAGTCGGCGTGAGAAAGGGACCTTCAGGTAGCAGCACCGACATCGAACGACGATCCGTGAGGAGCTCGGACCGGGATTTATTAGATGGGGCAGATGCAGAGGCTGGCGCACTAAGCAAACCTCAAGAACAGAGTTTACTTGAGGTGAACCCCAATGAAGGCAGGCCCCGTGCTGGTACCGCGACTTCGACAGGGTCGACTGGAGGATCGGCAGTGGTAGAGTTTGAAGGATAGAGCTGTGATGTTAGTGCCATAAAATGGCCTTGTAAACAACGAAATGAAATGTCCATGGTTCATGTTGTCAACCATGTCCACATCATGTAGAGCGTTCCTTTCAAGCAGGTTGAATGACCACAACAGAACTATTGGGAGGGTGAATTGGCGTAACCTGCACATGAGCTTCAATATGGGCTGGTAGAGGGCAAAGCTTCACAGTTTCAGATGTGGCTTAACGAGAAAGTCTTCGATATTTGTATCTACGAGCACGGGTATTCATGGCTACTAGAGATATGAAAATTATAGTAAGTAACTCAATAAGCCTCGGTTTGTAATTCTCTAGGTAATTACATGTCTCGCTAAGTGGGAAAGTTGTTCGACACGGCTTTCCTGTTTGGCATAACTAGTCACTTTTGATACCAAGGGGATAGGTGGTAGATGCGAATGAAGGAAGAGTTTAGCAACCGACCAACATATCTTATCAAGAGCTGAGTTTGTGATCATAGCTGGCATTGTATGGTGATTTTCGACGAGTGCCAACTTATTAGCATCGACTAGACCAGAGGCCAAGCTCAGCGTAGAAAGGATATTTTTATCAGCACTTCAAGGGCCCAAGGAAGCATAAGTGGTTAATACTTCGTGGAAGTGAATTAGCAGATTACTACATAGCATGGCATTAGGTCTTGATATCAAAATTACTCTTCCCCATATGAGGGTAACACATGTAGTGCCATATGAAAAGGTTAGATCGACTTTGGATGAGAGATATTGATATTGATCATTCCGCTGATATCTGTGAAATATCTAGGGGCGTATATACTGATATAGAATCACCTTACTTATAGTAGCACCTACCTTACCTCGTGTAAAAGAATGATGCTTAAAAACCTTAGATGGGCGCGACATGCCCCGCTATTCAAGAATGACATCATCAACGTGGTCGATACGCATATAATCAACGGCCTTGAGTACTCACCTCACATGACTTTATTAGTCGCAGGAGAGGAGTCTTGTCTACGACCTAGTTAGCCAAATTTGAGAGCATAGACAGTCCTCGCAAACAATACTTTCAAACTATCAGCCGCTACCGCAACCATTGGGACCGCTACACAAACAAGAGGAATCCGATTGATACACTCACCTCGTTATGGCAGTCATACTCATCGTAGGAGCTACTCGTGGCTTGGGTGCCAGCCTCACCAGGAAGTACGCCGAAAAGAGCGAAAACATCGTCTATGGTACAACCAGATCATCCGAGGGTCCGAAAGATTCACCCTCAGGAGTTAAATGGCTTTCCGATATCGACCTCATGCGATCTAACGCTGGTCAGAAGCTGGCCAGCCTGCTAGACCCAGCTCAGCCAATCGACTCGGTGGTGAGTAGCATTTTCAATTGCTGCATTACGGCCAGAGTCAATGTTTCACGAGACTGAGGAACAAGGAAAGATCATCACCGCCGGTTACTTCGCTACAGAAGACCTTAGCTTGGACAAAGGTCCGAAGTGGGAGGAAGAGCAGCGGATGTATACGACCAGCTCCATTGCTCCCGTCTTTATCGTCCATCAGCTCATCCACAAAGGTCTCTTGCGCAACGGTTCCAAAGTGGTGCTTGTATCTTCCGAATCTGGCAGCATCACTCTGCGACATCCAAAGGAAGGGGGTGGGAACTACGCTCATCACGCAAGTAAGGCGGCTCTCAACATGGTTGGTAAGCTGCTTAGCTTGGATCTTAAGGACCAGGGCGTCATTATCAGCATCGTGCACCCAGGCTTTATGCGAACTGAAATGACCAAAGGCGTAGGGTTCGACAAATTCTGGGAGGATGGTGGAGGTGAGATCTCGCGAGCACTTGCTACATAACATATATGTTGTTGTAGAAGCTAACAAGAGTTTAATCAACTAGCTGTGACACCAGACAAGGCGGCGGCGAGCCTCATCAACTGGATTGACAGTCTTGATATTAGCAAAACAGGAGAATACTGGGCACCGCGAGGACCTCGTGAGTAGCTTCCAAAACGATTTGCGCCGTGGCATGCCAATGGAGTGCTGACCAATGATTCTCTGCTTGATTAGGGGATATTGGGACTGCTGAGGTTGTCCTGGGCGAAGATTTAGCTACACCACTGCATCTGCCCTGGTAAAGCAAACAGGAACGGCTCGAGGATACGGAGTACAGAGTATCAACATCGCCTTACCGCCAACGGCTGGACTGAAGCTGTCGTTCGACAAATGAGTGGATATTACGAACCGGAAATTACTGTAATTTTACCTATCGGCAACGCGCTTCGAAGTTCGAAGCAACGTACTCCGTACAATTCTTCCTTCTAGACGAAGCAAGCCTAGGCAAGCTATTGTCTTTGCCAATAGCGGATGACGAAATTGAAGATTGTGGGGTTGGGGGAATCAGGGTCCTTACGTAGCAATGGACTAGCAAAGTCACGATACTGCATCAGGTCTGGCTGCAATAATTGACCTGGCTTGGCAGATCGTTAATTATGAACTTACAGTATGATCATCATACAACAGAATCATGAAATGGTGTCGCGTTACGCAAGTGAGTGGTTCCGTCTTCTCATATGATTAGGATCGGCCGCAGGTTATTAGGCGCTGTCCCACCACAAAGAATGAGCTGCATGCTTGATTGCAACCAAAAGCCATCACGATGGACCCTGCTGTCTACGCCGAGGTTCCCATCATTCACCTGTTTGGACGGGAGATTACTCAAGATTTGCTTGCAACAGGAAACTTACAGTCCATGCATTCTTGATGCTACTCCAAGTACGAGTTGCAGATATAGTAGGATAGATGGTGGCTCCATTATATAGCACGTGGTCATGGTCCCTAGCCAAGACACCAGCCAAGTCCGGGTATTGTATGTAATTATCCGTAGAATGCTACTATTCAGGTTCAGTCTGGACCGGGCTCGATCAAGATTTTGACTGACAAGGTCAAGGAAATGTGGAATGAAAGAACACGAGGCTGGGTTTCTGAGTGTTTGCTCTGTGCTGCGTCTCTTACTGCTCTTGTTGCGAATAGGCGTATATATTTTGTGCAGCTGCGCTGCAGGAGGGCTTGACTGGCATCGGTATTAACGAGACATTGTCTAATATCTCGACTGAGCACCTTGCCTGATATACAAGATCTCAACGGCCGGGTTGCATGGTAAGACACCCCTGAAGTTGACAAAGAAGACGAAACAGGAGACTGATGAAAAGTAAATTTGAGCCATCATCGATAATCGGGGCTCTCGTTGGTTGTGGAGTTTGAACTTCTTTGGCGTCAGGGGCAGGGGCATGGCGTTTTGCGACCTGTGGAGAAGAGACGGCCTGATCATTGGCTGGGCGAGGCTTAGTGATTGCCCAGGATGTTTAAGGGGTAGGGTGACCTTGTGTTCGGCCGACATCCACTAGAAAATGACAGTGCAGTCAGGATACATGCGAGCTTCCCGGGCAAGGTGAGGAAGCAATGCTAGTGATACAATGATGCTGATGCTGATGTAGGTAAGTGAATCTCTTAGTTTCCAAATCCATTGTTCGATCGTAGACATGCACAGTGACCCACGCAAGAGTCAGGTAAATCAGACGGAGTTCTAGGCGTCCTCAGAGTACGGCATGGCGGCGGCATGGCTGGTACGAGGCCTATGTGGGCTTGGCCAGCCAGGGCATCCATAAGCCAGGTCGAACAATCTGGGTCCAGGTAGTCAACCTTGCTAGTGAAAGCCTGTCCGATGTCTATGTACGATCCAAGTCAGCTGCCGCCACTTTCTCGAATCAGGACCCGGTACTTGAAAGTTTATGGGCATGGGTGATGAAGCTAGAATTTACAAAAAGTACATAGATTTTTAGAACTCAATACTTTCAGTCTATGCCTCGACATACATGTAACATGCTGATGATGGGGATAGGTTCTGGTAACTGCCAATACCTATGTAGGAGCCGCTGCAGTTGTCGGGTGCCGTTGAAATAAGGCTGTTGTAAAGTCTCAAACTGGATGATGAAAGACTGGTCAGGGAAATGTTAAATCACAGCCACAGGCACAAATGCCCGTAGCTCAAGTCAGACCTTGTAGGTACCTCTACCTTACTTTTGCTAATTAGATCGGAAGCTGGACCAAGCTCGATTCAGCTCAGCCAAGGTTGACAAGACTGGCACTGAGTTGCTCTCTTCCCAGCTCCGGTTGTCTCTACCCCAAAATCTGATGCACTACCTAACTACTAGGTAGGTACTTCTAGGTAACCTTACCTTACCTTCCAGCCTGCACAAACAACTAATTCTTTCCCCGTCTGACCACGTTCACCGACTTGCTTCAGCAGCCCAGACGTACATCTGTACTCTGTAGAGGTAAGGTATCTTATACCCTAGGCCTGGGATTTCCCCATTCGTTCTGGTCCGTACTTACCCGGCCGAGCTTCTCAGATGGCTCCTCATGCCTCCATCTTTCTCCCTCTCCATTGAACGTTTTTGATCTTCTTTCACCCTCAATTCTACACAACCTTCACTTTTCTGGCTTGTGGCTCTAAGCTGCCTCGAGCGCTCCTTTCTTCTTCCTTTCCTCCTTCTCCTCTGTCATCCCATTCACTGACGCGGCCAACACAACTCAGGTAGAGATTGGCAACCCATTCCTTTCATCATAGCACCACTGTTATACAACATCGAGAACCTCACGAATCCTGGCAACGCAACAAACCCTTCAACAAAACCGAATTAAGGCAGCATATCGCTCACGCAGTATCCATCGTCCACCTTCTATCCTTCACTCGCCTCTGATCGCTGCTGAGCCTTTCCGAAGCTTGACCCCGGAACCTCTGATCTCAATCTCAAGGCCATTTCACATCTGGATTCCACCAGCTGACGGAGCAACCTGTCACCAACAATAGCCCGTCTTCGCTCGCCGTCACCGTCGATCAAAGCTCAACAAATACAGCTACTTTGTCTCTCTAATTGCAAGCACTTGAATATCCTGTTTACAGGACTAAAAACTAACGACACTGCTTGAAAAGCGATCCTTTCTGGACCCTGATTTTATCTTCTTATTGTCCTCCACCCTTGTCTGGGAACATCGTGTACGACCCAGTGGTCAACAACCCCTGCCAGTCCCGCCTTTGAAGGCCCCTGCCCAAGTTCGACAACCGTGAGCATTGACCTGCCCCCGCTAACAGGCCTATCGACGAGTCGCCAAACTCGACCCCGAGTGGTTCAGCCAAGCACCTGCAACTTGAACACCCTTCATCAGCATTTTGTTGATTTCAGGCACTTGGCTTTCAAAATACCAAGGACCCATTCCATACCTGCACTGCTACCACATCAATTAGCCTCTCGGCCTCAAAAAGTTTATTCCTCTTGGACCTAACAATTCATCAAGAGCTTCAACTTAGGGGCATCTGCCGCTAATACGATCGCACTACTTTCTCAGGCCAGCCAGCCCCTTTCCGAGCCCTTGGCCCTTGGGCACCACGAAGGCCACTTCACCCCAGAGCTATTGACCCACCAGGTGCCTGAACAAAAGTTGAAAGTTGAACGGCAGAACGGGGATTCGAATCGCGTTTGAGTGGCGTACCGTGCTCTTATTGACTTGGTATGACGCTGGGTCTGAGCTTTCAGGACAGAGGAATTTAATCCATCCCGACCTACGTATTTTACCACGGCCAGCTCTTTGACTTTCACCTCTTGGCGAAGTTGCCTTCGTCCTTGTTTGCGCAAGCCCGGGCTCTATTCCTATCTTTTATACGACACACGTAACGCATTGTTTTACCTGGCGTTGCAACGGCTGCCGTTTCCTCTGCTACTCTATATCGATTGGCTCCGCATTCTCTCCTGGATCTTCAAATCAGAAACACAAGCCCAAGCTTGACCCCTTTGCAATCATGTCTAATGCTCAGTCTTTTCACTCCGGTAAGCGCCCGCCCCTTGATTTCGCTTTAATGTGATCTGCGACAACCACCCCATTCCCAAAGTTTCCCCTTCTGTTTTCACCGGGATTCGCGTCTGATAGCTGCCAAAGCTCGGCGCTTGGAATCTTGTAAACAAAGGAGACTGGATCAACTATAATGTTGAATGGATCGCAAGTTAACTTGGCGCAATAATTCACCAGAAGCTTGCTGGTCGGTCCACTTGGCTGGCATCCATCTTGTGTCATGCTGAGGAGATTGTCTGTTTCATCTTGGTCCATTTGTCGTCGTCATTGCATGCATGCGCCCGTTTATCTGGCACCCAGCTGATAGGTTTTCTTGGAAACAGACCACACCAGTTCTGGCCAATCTCCTGGTCTCACACTCAACTTATCTTCTAATAACCCCTTCCGCAACCGCGCACCATCTCCAGCCAGTGCCGACCTTCTTTTCCCCAGCAAACCCGCCTCTCCCTTTGACGACCCCCCAGCACGACCTTTATCTCGAAATCCATTTCTCGATCAGCCACCGGTTGATTTATTGTCACAGCCTCTTAGGTCACCTGGCGCGATGTCGTCTCACTCAGACTCTAAGTCTCTTTCAGCCGAGGAAATTTTTGTATGTACTTCAGTCGATATCTTTCTCCCACTGTTTGAAATATGTCGGGAATGGTTAATTCTCGATGGTGTCGACGATGACTCCTTGCACTGATATTAACTTGCCATCAAACAGAACTCCATGACTCTCGATGATGCTTCTAACGACCGAGCAAGACAGCAGTCGACTCGCCGACCGATGAACGGACCGCCCCCAAGACGCGGCGGCGAAAACCCGCCGCTTGAGAGTGGCAGCCACCGCCCTTCGCGTTCCCAGGAAGAAGCTCTTCGTGCTCGAAGGATGCAAGGCTCTGGACCCCGACCGCAACAGAGTTCACCGCAACGACGTGCCCCACCACGACGTCCTCGACGGAATTCCGAGTCCTCCTTGGTCGATTTTGATGCACGTCCAATCACCGAGGAGGAGAAAAGAATGATCGAGGCAGCTCGACGACGCGAGTACGAACGACAGCGTCGGGGAGAGGGCAAGGAGCGTGGGGATAGAAGCGACCGTGACCGTGACCGCGATCGTCGGGAGCGGGGAGATAGGGAGAAGACTAGTCGCCCGAGCAGAAAGATGGATATTATTGATCAGCTTGATGCCACAAGTATTTACGGAACTGGGTGTACGTTCATCCCCTCCCTAATCCTAAAGCTCATTGTTGCTGACACAGTACAGTGTTCCATCATGATGGACCTTTCGACGCCCTGAACCCCCACCGAAATCGCCAAAACGCGAGACGTGCGCCAATGCAAGCCTTCCCCAAAGATTCACTAAACAACTCTCTTGGAGGCGCTGGGCCGCTAAATGCTCGAGCTGACCATTCAGTTCTCATGGGAAATGCCACAGATGAGGCTTTCAGAGATTTTTCTGCACCTTCAAAATCCCGTAGCAAGGAGCCAGCCATTTTTGATGCCTCAGGTCGAGACCAGATTGTTCATGGAGATGAGTCTGTCGGCCTGGGCACCTCAACCTTCTTGGAAGGGACCCCCGCTGCGCGAAGTGCTATTCAGCGTCACCAGGCTGAACAGGCTCAGGAGAACATGGAGGGTGGCCTACAGCGCAAGAAGTCGCTTGCACAGCGCATTCGCCACATTAACAAGGGGCCCCGCGATTATAGTCAGTCAGGGCGCCCCAATGGCGAATATTCCAGAATCACCCCAGATGCCTATCCGACAGCAGCCAGCACCGGTTCAGACAACAATCCTTTCTTTGCAGAATTCGGTAAAGGTGAGGAAGGCTTCAGCGCAAGGCCGCGAGATGGCTCAATGACATCCAACAGCCCTCCTGGAGCCCGACGCCCTTCTGCCGGAGCTGTCCTTGAGCGACGGGCGACGACTGATGCGGCTACAACTCTGGACGATGCCCCAGCAAAGCCCACCGGGCTCATGGGACGAATGAAGAGCTTAAAGGGGCGGAAGCCTCGACCAGAGATACCTAGCAACGGGCCCGGTGTGCCCGGAACGGCCGTTTAGTGGAGGACAGGTGCCGGGCGACTCCTTGACTCAAGTCGAAGTCCGAAGCGATGGCAGTCAAGGCAGGACAGCCTTGCGGAGAATACGAATGAGCACGCGAACGAAAGTTCACGGGCTAATAGTCTGCCAACACGAGATCAAGAAAATGCGGCGCCGAGAGAGGCAGAGAGGTGTGCCGCGTACGCCTCAAGCACGGTACAAGAATCTGAACCATTGCTTTACGATACTGCAGAGGTTCGAGCAAAGAGACTTGGCCAGGTACACAATTATTCAAGAAAACGGTATACAAATGCGACGAGATAAGGTCTATTTGGTCTCTCGAGATACCGATGAAGTTTCTATTTATTATCTTCTTTTTGTTGAGTTTGGGATGGGGCGGGCAGCATGGGTTATAGGAAACCAAGCCCATGGGTTGGGTCATTTGCTCTGTTTTGGAGATTTACACCAGGCAGGTCTGGCTTAGCAGGAACCTCATGAGCTTGAGTCGTCTCCAAGTCGTCACGATGCCAGAAAGGACATGGGACTGCCGACCGACATCTGGGAGGTTCTTATGAAGCCTTTGTTGTATGTTTTATATCAGGACTTGATGTCTGATCATGGCATCAATAAATTCAAATGCGATGTTATCGTGTGAAAACAATAAGCTTTGTTCTACCTTGAAGTGGCTAACAACCTCTGAGGCAACTCAAGAGATAATATCGTTCTCAACTTTGAGTACTTCAGTCCTCCTGATATCATGTTTAGCAATACTTGAAAAGAAAGCATGCATTTCATGATTTGTTATGGCAGTATTAAGCTGGGGCTACCTTGAAGGCTACCTAGTACATTATATAAACCACGAGGAGCAGTAACGCACTTGGATCTTGCATAGCACCAAACGAAATATAGTACTAGGCCACAAACAACGTCACTCCATGAACCCACCACAAAGTCCCCCCTCACAGGCAAGCTCCCACTTTCAGCTTGACCCAATTCCTGCAGCAATACTGGTGGACAAAGAGGTGAAAAGGCGCGATGCAATCGCACTGTTGGGGGCCTGTAAGACAGGATGCAAAGTAATTGACGAGGATGTCATGTTAGGAGGCTTTGAGCGCGGATGTGTTATGGGTATCAGCGCAGAAGATGAAGAGCTAGGGGTTCAGGTGAGATCAGCAATCAGATAAAGTCGTTGGTTGTGTGAACGAAGCGTTGGACTAATTTTCTGCATCAGCTTGGTCTCCAGACACTTGCACATTCACTTTGTGAAGGCACGGTTAATAGTGGTCTGCTCGCCACTCCCAGGCCTGCAAGCGTAATGCTGGCCGGCTTAAGAGACGCGGTGAAATCCGAACTCGAGGCCAAACAGTGCACAAAGGATACTATAAGGATGAAAGTCAGACAATGTCTTGAAAAAGTCATGCTATCTTGTGTGTTCGACATGGATGGTCTATGGGAGGCACTGGCAGATCTGGGTTGCGAGGTGGTTGAAGAGAAGGATGGTGCGGTGCAGGACCAACAAGGGGCGACAAACATCGGACAACATGATACAACATATCAGTTTGACGAGATCCAGGATAGTCAGGATGACGATGACGAGGCTTTCTCCCCCATCCATCAAGCTTCACAGCCACTAGCAGAGGAGCAGTGTAACAAGACGCAACAGCACCCAGACGTTATCGTCATTACGCATTTCTCATCCCTTCTGACAGGTCTCTTCTTTCACCGCGAGAAGTCAGCAGCGCATGCCGCGCTTCAGCTTTTCAACTCACACCTCCGCGATCTCTCGCGCAATCTATCATCGAAGCCACTGATCCTTCTACTGAACTCGACATCAGCAGTATCCTCGGGTCCAGCACTCGCAACCGCAGCGTCACCAGCGAAGCAAAGCCAAGTTGATCCAACACTACGATCTATCTTCAACCCACCACCATTAAACGGCTACAGTGCCCGGCGTACGAAACCGAACTTTGGTCTGATATTTACGCAGCTACTGGACTTGCATTTGCTATGCACAAAGATCCCAAAGGCAAGGCAAGATGCTGAGGGAGCAGTGAGGCAACTTCCTGGGGACGAGATCGAGATGGTATGGGTCGTGGAGGTGTTGTTGGATGAGCTGGGCGTCTGGGAAGGCCATCCAGGAGCCAGGTCGGGAAGGGAGCAGAGATGGGCGGCTGTGAAAGTTCAAAAGGGAAGAATTGAACAAGCAATTGATGAAGGGGAGCCCGAGGCTAGAATCCCAAATATAAGCGACGTGAGGGTTGCAGGTGGTTTTGGAGGACGCAGAGTATAATTATGGCAAGTTTACAACGACCAGTGGAGCTATGTGACAAATTTGGGCAGGCTTGTGATGCCCCTGTGGCTTTGGAAATACGAATTAACTACGGTATATTTGACTCTACAAGGCACCCTAGGTAGCTAAAATGCCTTGTAACTCTCTCTACAAAGCTTTGTAACTACCTACTACTTGTAGTGGAGGTATTCGTAGTAGGTACCTTATGATGCTGTCGGGTGTTATTACAAAATTGGAGCGCATCCGTTCTATTTCCGGCCCACAGCCAACCAATCATATCTCGACCGCAAAACGACCCTTCTGAAGCCTCATCGTGGGTGGGTTGACCCTAAAGTTACATGATCTGAGCCGTGGTGCCATTGCCAAAGCCTTCCCAACCAAGATGCCCAGCTCATGCAAAGAACTGCGTAAGCTAATCACTGACCCTGGCATACAGCCCGCATATCAATCACTCTAACACCCGAATGCTTTCCCAGGCGAAGCACTCGCGCAGTGTCTCCAAGAATCCGACTGTGTCATGGTTGAGCGCAACAGCGCCGCCGACTGCCTCCGCGAGCCCCTCGTCAACACCCTCCCGCTCAAGTGCCGACAGCTGAAGAAGGGCTTCGGCGAGTGCAAGCGTGGCATGGTGGACATGCGTAAAAGATTTCGAGGCAACATGCCCGTGGCATACCGCACGATGGAACAGGCCGAGGAGGGTCAAGGATACCAACTCTACGCGGGACGCCCGGCATTTGCGGGCGGTGTCAAGAAGACGGACGGAAACGAACCCATTCCCCAAGATTGGAGAGAAGTCGAGAATGAGAAGTGGAAGGCAGAACAGGCGGCGATGGAGCAGCAGAAGAAGTGAGATGGAGGTCGTTGCCAGACCGAATCAAGCCTTTTCCGACATTTGATATGCGTGGTATGGTGACGACTATCTATCTACTCGTGCCAGTATTCGATACCACCATGGTCCTCAAAACGCCGAAGATGACAGAAAGCAATGCTGAAGTTGAGCTGAACCGGTTGAGCTGAAACAGTTCTACATAACGAAATCGATGGACGAAGACTTTTTGGATATACCCGGAAAGAAGAAGAAGAAGAGGAAAAGGTTGCAATTCTTACGTTCTGACGATTTGCTCTGCTCTACTCCCAAGATTTGTACAATATCTGTATTATGTATCCTACATCCCCCACCTGGATAAGTCGCTATGTACTTAGCCAGTCTAGCGACTGCAGTCACATTGCCTGTAGCTTACGACTTAATCAACGTCAATCGCCTTGGACAACAGTGGTCAATTCATGCTTATTAGCGTTCTAAATTAAACTTTATGGCCCGTGTCGGGTGTCAAGTTTTCCACCTGGACGTGGTTGCATCTCACCTCGCGTCACTTATTTACCTAGCAAGCCTACCTTGGTAGGGAGGGACGGACATGTTCCCCACAACCCGAAAGCATACGCAATAATAAAGCCCATTAGTGACAAGAAATTGATCAAGACTACCTACCTACTATGCATAAGGTAGTTCATATGTATGATACACCGTAGTTTTTCTCCTTTCATAGGTAGCTTGAGCTCGCACCTGGCCCAAGAGGGAAGTTATCCTCGTGTATCCTGCGTCACACTTTGAGCACTCCCCCTTCTCAGCGCCAGACGCGTTGCATAATGGACATGTCCTTGTGGAAAGGAAGAATGAAAAAGGCAGTGGTTGGGTTGGGAGGAATCAGTAAATTAGTGGCTTCTTGGTTTAATCGCTTCGCCATGGCTTGACGGGCCATTCGGTGTTTAATCCCATTCCACTTGTAGATTGGGTAACCTTCTTTACCTTACTACAGTACATACCTTAGTCTATCTCCCGCCTCTTGAACGGTCTCACCACGGCCGCCTGAGACGCTCAGTTACATCTATGTGTCGCAATATTAGCGATCTCTCCCTTTCCTCCTGAGCTCAACCCACTCATTCACCTGCCCAGCGCCGAGTCCAGCTGTGCCAAGGCCAAGTCAAGTCAAGCCAAATCAAATCAGATCAAAGTACGGAGTACCTTCTCCATCACCTCGCCAAATTTAGTAATGCGGTCTGGTCTACAACTGGCGCCGCTGTCGTTGTCGTCATAACTTCACTATCATCCTCAGTTCGCATCGTCGGATCCATATCTCTCTCTCCTCTCCGATTCGTGCCGCCACAGACGATGGTAATCATGATCACCGCACCACAGCGGCGTCTACTCGTCCTTCTATCGACCTTCTTCTTCGTATTTAGCATTTTTTATTGCTGTTCGCGTCTCGCAGCGTTAACAGTTGGGCCCGTAGAGGTTGAGGACGAAGTCTTGCGTCCACAAGTCGAACTTCTCAGAGCCGATAACCCCATGTCTTATGGCATGTATAACAGACCGCGCTACGATGGCATCGACCTCATCAGGAATCTACCCAGCGAATATGTCCCTACAGCAAAGAACGGAAGGAGGTTGGTCGTGGTTGGCGATATCCACGGCATGCTTGACCCCTTCGAGAAACTACTCAAGAAGATCGAATTCAACCCCAAGACGGACCACGTTATCGCAGTCGGCGATATGATTAACAAAGGCCCCAAGTCTTCCGAGGTAGTTGCTCGTCTTATGGAACTCAAAGCCAGCGCGGTCCGCGGCAACCACGAAGATCGCGTCATTCTTGCATGGCGCGGCCTCAGCTCTCAACAGGGCGTCGCCGCCTACCTCGATACCAAAGATGCCGCCAAGCACAGGGGCGAAGAGGCGGACTTGAAGACAGCTCGCAGTCTTTCCGAGGCGCAAATGACGTGGCTGAAAAACCTACCGGTCATTATATCTGCCGAATCCATGGCCCTCTACTTTGTGCACGCCGGCCTCGTCCCAGGCGTCTCACTCCCTCAACAAGACGCCTGGGCTGTCATGAACATGCGCACCTTGCGGTTTCCGCGCGAAGAATTCCGTAAGAAGGAAATTGAAAAGAAACGAAAACAGGCCGAGAAACAGCGACAAAAGGAGCTAGCAAAAGCGCAGGAGGACGCGCAGGCAAAGTTTCAGCAGCGCAGTTTTGTTCCGGGAGAGGAGGATACCGACTCGCATGCTCACGCTGCCCGCGCTGAGCCTGCTCCAGACGATTCCGCAGGTGCCGTACTGTCGACCAATGAAGTCGCCGCCGAACGCACAAACCCTGATCGCGATGTATGGATTCCCATAGATGGCCACGAAGGCGAACGATGGACCGACCTATGGAATAGCGAGCAAAGGAAATTACGAGGACCCGACCGCTGTTCTGTCATCTACGGCCACGATGCCAAGATGGGCTATCAGGAGGACTCATACACCTTCGGCCTCGACTCTGGCTGCGTCAAGGGTAACGCTCTAACTGGCCTGGTTATCCAGGCCAAGGAAGAAGGCGGCTGGAAACACTCAACTCATCAGGTCATGTGCAAAAAGGGATGGTGGTAAGGTCCTCACAATTTCGACGATACGATATCATGCTGTACAATGATGGTTTTAAGTCAGTAGGCAAGTGGTTTCACGCATTTCAGTTAGATGGCGTTATGGGTCATGATAATGACAATAATGATGGGTCATTTCTTGTCAACATATGTAGACGGGAGTTCCCACGTAAACTAAAAAATTACGGTTCACGACGTTTGAGGGATGATGATTCTGCTAATTTTCTTTGGGCCCATATCCTCGATCTTCGTCATTTAGCCGCTATCTGTTTCAATGGGCACCTCACTCACGAAGCAAATTACAGCCAATGACTTCGCCTTAAGCTGAGGAATACTAGATGGATATGAACTATAGAAGATGTGTGGTATAAGCAACGACAACTCCCCAGCAAAGATTGTGAACAAATTATAGTTGGTTGTTCGCAGTCAGCTTCAGTGCTTTCTGCATTCCCACGTTAACACTGTCCCATTTAACTTTTTAAACATTGTCTCTTAAATCATCAACCGTGCAAGAGATTTAGGCGAGCTTCTCCTTGAGGATGCTCTTGAGGGTAACAGCATCAGCAGCGAACTTGCTGATACCCTCTCGGAGCTTCTCAACGGCCATCTGGTCCTCGTTGAAGTCAAAGCGGAAGAGAGCCTCATCATTGATGTAAGACTTCTTCTCGATGTCTAGAGAAGAAGCCTGGGAAGCATCAAGCTTCTTTGGAACGGGCTCATTCGAGTTCAGGAGGTCCTCAAGCAGGTTAGGCTGTAGAAAGTATTAGCGTCCTTGGTTCCTATTCGCAACACAGATTAGATGTGACATACAGAAATGGTCAAGTAGTCGCAGCCAGCAAGCTCAGTGATCTCGCCAGTGTTTCGGAAAGAGGCGCCCATGACGATAGTGTTGTAACCGTACTTCTTGTAGTAGTTGAAGATGGTCTTGACGGACTGGACACCAGGGTCCTCCTCCTTGGAATATTCCTTCTTAGTAGAAGCCTTGAACCAGTCAAGAATGCGGCCGACGAAGGGAGAGATGAGGTATGCACCGGCCTCGGCAGCACCGATAGCTTGGACAAGAGAGAACATGAGGGTGAGGTTGGTGTTGATGCCGTGGTCGCGCTGGAGAATCTCAGCAGCCTTGATGCCCTCCCAAGTGGCGGCGATCTTGATCAGAATACGATCCTTGGAAATACCCTGTTCACCGTAAAGCTTTTAAATTTACGTTAGCACTTCGTTCTAGAGTGGCAACCTGTCGCTATGGTGGCTTACCTCAATGAGGTGAAGGGCCTTGTTGACGGAAGCCTGGGTGTCGAAAGAGTATCGGGCATCGACCTCAGTTGAGACCTTGCCGGGAATGATCTTGAGGATCTCCTTGCCAAACTCGACAAGAAGACGGTCGAGAGCATCATCGACCTGCTGGTCGATAGGGCCACCCTTCTGTTTAGCATAGTCAATGGCGACATCGATCAACTTGGCGTACTCGGCCTTCTTGGAGGCAGCGAGAATGAGAGAAGGGTTGGTGGTGGCATCCTGAGGCTTGTACTTGCCAATGGCTGTTGAGATGTCAGCTGCTGTTCATTCTCACATATCATGCCATGTCACATCTTGGTGATCATGACTCCTTATGTCATATGAGCGAAGTTGGAACTCTTGGCTAGGATAGCAGGAGTCGTGGGCTCGGGGCGCATAACGATAGGGGTGTATACTAACAGACAAAGTCGCCTAAGAGTAAGAAGTTAGTAAAGTACTTGATCGAGTCCATGAGGTGCGGCAATTACCAGAGTCAGACACAACAGTCTATCGAGGTGGAAACAAACAAATGGTCAGCCATAAATTTCTCATGAGAGGCAGAGATACAGAAAGGCGAAAACAACATCTGGTCCCGAGGAAGACCAAGAACGAGGAATTGGCGAGCCCAATTAATCAGAGGTGTTGTTCATCAAGCTCGAACATGAAGCCATGCTCGCTCTTGTTCGCGCTCACAAACGAGTTGGAGGGGTAATGGTGGGGTGACATACAGTGCCGGTGGCCTTGAGCTGTTCGAGAGAGGAAGACATGATGAATGGTATTGATTCGTATCACGAGTAGTTTCGTTGAAGAGATGAGAAAGTGAGATGGAAAGAAAAGAAGAGGAGAGAGGAAGAATGGAAGAAGAGGAAGGCGAGGACAATAAGAAAAAAGATTGGGGATTCCACCGAAAGTCGGGAAGGGACCTGACGTACACACGACGACTGGCGCTTTCTTTTCTGTTCGTCTTCGCCCCTCACCCTCAACTCGGACTCTCTGACTTCACCCCTCCTCTGTACTGTATGTTTGAGCCCATACCTAGGTAGCTACGTCGACTGCCCCACTACCTAAGGTATCTTAGCATGTCATAAGGATTGGATCGTGCTTGGGTATGTCGGTACCTTGACCGGGGCTCTCACCTCAAACTGCTTCACCTACAGATTCTAATTTACAGCCGCGCCAGCCAGGAATGATGGGAACTCTATGCAATCTGAATAAGAATTCTGTGTAGGTACTCTGGGGTGCTGACTTTGCCTTTGCTGTATCTCGTAATGACATTACTCATCAACAATGGATATCTACTTTGGCTACGAACCTATTGGTATCAGTCATTCTATGCAAAATTCCTCGTCACTGGTAGGTATTTCAGATACATACATATGTACTGACATTATCGGCAAAGCGACGTATCCTTCGCTTGTCTTGGTCATCGCTACCGCCGCTCACCCCCAACGTTTCTACTCTCACCTCACTCCAAGCGGACAAGGCGGGCAATCAGACCCCCACCCGCCTGGAGCTCAGTTGCTCCAATGGCCCGTCGAGACCTCGCCGAGTCCACCGAGACCCTCAATGATGTCGGCAGCATCCATACCTACCTAAGGTACCTTATGGACAAACAATGCCGTGGAGAAGTACTGCGCAGTGGTAACAAAGGTAAGGAAGTTGAACAGCGGGCCTAACACGCTGGTTTGCAAGTTCTACATCCATACTTATTTAGCCGCTTACTTTTGCCTGCAACTGGGCCGTGCCATTTTCAGTATCAGTGTTTTTGGACATTATCCGCTGTTGTGTCTGACCAGGTCACCGAAAATCGCACCCTCAGACCATTGTTCCCGGCATATCAGTTGCATCCATTACATACATTGTATTAGACGCTTCCATCTCGATAGCACCCATTAAATCACTCTTCGCAGCACGTGGAGGTGGTGAGTAAAAGGCTGCATGCGCTCGGCGGGGAGAATCCCGATGTTACCGGAACTCTCGCGTGAGTGAGCACTTCGGAAGACAGTAAACCGATAACATGGCGTTTCAGTAAACATCAATCACGCCGTGGGCCCCTAATTCTGATTGCGACTTCTGCTCAAGTCCGCGCGAATAACAAGCGCAGTACTTCAACAAAATCGATCCAACTCTGGCACTACAAATATTGACATTGGCTACGGAGTATCCATACGTTGGCTGATGCTGCTCAGCATGCTTATTTAGACATGAGCTAAACTCAATGTTGTTTAGCGTCGAATTCACTCATCACGCAGCAAGTGCTTGTGTTGATGTTATTCACCTGTCGGAAACCCCAAATTTCCTAGAAGCTGCCATTCATGAAGCATCTAGTAAAGACTTTTGTTTCTGGTGCTTGTAACTAGTACATAGATAGTGACTGCAAACCCCATGACCACCCCAGGACACCATTCTCTTCCCTATTTTTCGTGCTTGGAGCTTCGTCTATCAAATCCATTTGTAACATATTTGTAACCAAGAGCTTTGCTCCATAATCACCACCAGCGCCAACCTTGAAGCCGGGGGCTGCTTAGTCTTCAGTGATATCACCATACTCCCACATACCCAGGCGCTGGTCCTTTGCCTGGCTCTCAACCTCCTTAAGATACTTGAGGGTAGACTCAAACGCCTTACTACGTTCCCAAGCCTTGAGCTTCTTAGGAACCATGCCGTACCCGCCAGCAACAACTTCCTTGTTGATAGAGTCATTGGGTCCGGGAAGTTCTCCTGAGGATCCTGTGTCATACAGTGTGATATAGCTCAGGTTCTCCTTGTTGTCAACAAAGTCGAAGTTGGCAACAAGTCGCTTATTCTCAGTGAGTTCGTAGATGAAATCGATAGCATCTTGGAAATAGTCGGCGCCGGTAGGAAGTTGCACAAATGATAGAGAGGCATCAACGGCCTGAGCCTTCAACTTCTGCGCACCGAATTTGGGTTGATCCAGCCCTCGTAAATTGGACCAGGGAACCTTCTCACTGTTGCCGTAATCGATATAAACAACTTCAGACTTCTTGGCACTGCGGTCATTGGCCCTCACGCGGGCTCGGTACCACTGACCATCAGCAGAGAATTTAGCTGAGACGTACTCTCCGGTCTTTGGAGCATCCTTGAGAGGGTTGTTGTTTTTGGAATCAAGGTGGAATCTTCGGAAATCGCTCATCAAACTCTCAAGGGCGGCTGTTCCCTTGCCAATCTCTTGGATCTTGAGTTTACCGTTCGAGTCAACATTAGTGATGATGACATCGCGGTAGTCGGTGGGCTTCTTGTCGATAGAGACTTCGGTTTCAGGGGCAACTTCAGCATTGTTCTCTTCCTCGTACTCCTCGTCCTGTGAGGGATCCCAATCTTGCCATAAGTTCTTCCGAGCCTCCTTGGCTTTCTTCTCGGCGGTAAATAGCTCAGCAGCGTTACCAGACTTTTCCGCAGAATACGCGTGAACAGATGCGAGACCTTCTTCGACCAAGACCTTGGCGAAGTTTTCTCGGTTGATATAAAGGTCACCGATGAACCCACCAACCTTGTCCATGTCATGGATATCTACCTCACAGTCGCGCTGGTTACATCGACGATTGGCAAGATCGAGGGACTCCTTGCCGAAAGGCTCACCACCTTCGCCATCAGCCCTGGGTGCTCGAGGAGCGCGGATTCCACCCAGAACCATTGTGAGTTTCACATTCTCTCGTGGAATCAATATAGTGAACCTAGAACCAGCTTTGCAGAAGTCGACAATAGCAGGTACCTTCTTTTGTCGTTGTAGGGTAGCCAGCATGATTTTGGCCTTCTGTGTGTTCTCGGAGAGGTCGGTGTACTGCTTTGCCTTCTGAGGCTTGCCTGACCACATGCCCTTCTTCTCCGCTTTAGCCTTCTCTTGGGCAGCGAGAAGGTCATCATAATTAGGGGCTCGGTCAGTGTCATCCTTTCGATGGCGGATGACTGACGCCCATCCGTTCTCAACCAGGAGAAGGTTGATATTGGTATTCTTTTCGGTGACAGTGGCGACTTCACGAGCCTCATATCCTTCTGTTGCGGGCTTGTTACCATCAATGCTGATTCTCACATGCTTTCCAATCAGCTTTTGACGAAGAAACTCCTTGGCTTCTTCCCGGAAAGGACTTTCTGAAGGCTCTGTAGTGCGGGGCCCTCGGACACTGCTGATGTTGATGCGCTTCTCTGTTGTTCCGGCCTTATTTCTTACGAGAATGGTATCGGCACCAATGACCTTGGATACAATTGCGTCCTGGTTTCCGCTCTCAGTTTTAGCAACATGGTGTTTGTGAAGCCGGAGCTTCTTGGACTGCGCCTGCTTCTCAGCAGCGCGGAGAGCCGCCATTTTTTCACCCAACATAATAGAATGGAAGTCATTGCATCGTGCAAGACCTTCTTGGAGTAGAAACTCGGCGATGTTTCCATTGGGGTGGATAAGGGAGGCAACAAGCTGCCCTTGGGCGCTAGCACCAACGATGTCAACCTTAATCCGACGATGGAGCATCCTTGACTCAACAAACGATCTAGCCTCATTTCCATATTCCTCGGCCGGCTGAGTGGTACCAGTAGAGGGAAGTGTGCGTTCGGTGGCAGGCGTTCGGATACCTGCAATCAGTGTCATGGGCTGAACGTGCTTCTTCTCGGAGAGCAAGAGCCGCATTAATACGCGGTCGCCACTAAGAACTCGCTCAACAATACCATCCACTGTCTTGCCTTTCCACTCCTTTAAGAACTCAGGGCCACCGAGATCATTTTGAACCTCAATAATACCACCAACCCCGACGTGGAGTCCCCTGTCCTCAGCCTTGGCCTTATTTTCGAGCTGGCGAAGTGCCTCAAGGCGGTCAAGCACCTCGTCCGACTCCTCCTTCCGACCCGCATCCTCGCGGACCTTCAGCCAGCCAGCTTTAACAAGCTCATCAGGCAGCATGGTTCCAGCCTGCTGAAGTTTGGCAGTACCAAATTCTCGGCCGGAAGTAGGGATTGTGTACAGAACAGTTGCTTCAACGAGCTTTCCGATGGCGAGGTCTCGAAGATACTCGCGAGACTGGAAGGCGAAAGGCTCGTCACCCTCGCGCTTCAAGTGAGGGGCCGTGACATAGGCGAGAGACAGGGTGCGTTCACTGTTGGGGTTCTTGGTGCTTGTCAATATCAGCGTGTCGCCACTGAGCACGCTCTTGACACGGCCGACGAAGGTTTGGGACATTGTGGCGGATACAGGAGGACGACGCGGAAAGACCTGTTTGATTCAAGCTCATGTTAGTCGAATGCTGAGAATTCAAGTGCAACAGCGATTTTGACAGGACACAGGAAGAACACTGGAAAACAGACGTAGGGACAAGAGACGGTGGAGACTGTTGCAGTGGGAGCTCTCACGATCCAAGAAGTTTCTGAATGAAAGGCCAAGCTAAGTAGAGCTTCAATTGAGTTTCAAGCTCCCTTGAGCGTTGCCACCGCCAGATGACAATGATGTTATGGGTTAAGATATCTCACACGTACCTAGGAACAGGGAGTTAGTGTTTCTTTTTAGAAGATCGAGCCTTATTGAGAAAACAAGTTGAGCTCAGATAACGAAGTTCGAAGGTCAGGAGAGGGGAGGACAAGTAAGAAAGAGCTTCATCTGAGCATTGGATGTGGAGTAGCAATCGCGTGAGGTCCCTTATGGCAAGGTGGCCCCAAGGCCAAGTTCGCCGCTAAAGTGTTGAATGTGGGCGGGGGACAAACTCAGGGGTTTATGGCGGGTGGATGTCCCTGCAGCTAGTGAATTATCGCGGGGTACCAGCACAACCTACCCTGATACCCTCCATAGGTAGAAAGGGAGACGTCAGCTGTCTCCTTGGATAGGTAGCTTCAGCTAGGTAAAGCTATACCGAAATGGCTAGGAGCCCAGCAGCTCTAGATTTTGGAACCATGCCAAGGACGTGTAGGCGGAGTTGTCACAGATTCAAGCTTCTTACAGTGTACTCTGGTACATGGTATAGTATGTCTGATACTGTATCAGGATGGAGCCATTGACTTTTCTCAATGTATCCAGAGTATCTTCGGAGTTCGAGCCCTCTTATTATGGCGGCATATGTACACAACTATCCCAAATGTGGGCATTTTCAATTAGCATGTCGCTCAACTTGAACACAGGTGTATGTGAGTTGACACTCTGCATCGAAAGTCACTAGCTGATAAGGCTTGGCTTGATTGTATTTAACTATTTTCGTTTGTGTCTCATTGTATGGAGGCGGAGTGGGTGCCACGCCATACTGTTCATTACCTGACGGCTTCTTGATCCAAGCAATAAAAGTTTTATGTTATTGGTTTCCTTAGTTGGAGATTCCGATGACACCTGATAAAAGATTAGCACTAGTAAATAAATTAGATGTCAACTTAAGCGTACCACAAGCAGGTCGGGGACCAGCGTTACCAGTCTTGAGGGACTCCTCGTTATCGCCCTTGCCGAGGTCGTCGGTGCCGGCGTGGATAACGACGGTTCGCTATACCATTGTTAGTGAAATGCTGGATATGGGCAGAAATCGTCTTACGCCGATGATGCTGTGGGGACCAATCAGCTTGACAAGGGAGTCGGTGACAGAGCCCTTAGCATTTCCCTGGCCATCAGTCTCCAGGTTTCCGAGGTCTCCAACGTGACGAGTCTCGTCAGAGGGAGCGCCATGGGTTTTGTTGTGAGGGTTGACTGGCATTAAACGTGTTAGCGTGTTCTGAGCAAGAGCAAGGCTGAAGATCTGTGACGGGAGATCTTCGCAGGAACGGGTCCTTCCGTAAAACCGAACAAACCGGCGGTGCGTCATGCAGGAACAAACTCACAGTGAGGGCCAGCGGAAGTGCATCCGTTGGTGTTATCACCGAAGGTGTGGATGTGGAATCCTCGTTTGGCGTTGGGATCGTTACCGGTGATGTCCCAGGTGATGGTGGTAGGTGCAGACTCGGACTCCTGCTCGAAAATGACGGTGCCGGAGACCTTGGAGTCACCGCGGAGAACGCTCACTGCGAAGAACCGTGTCAGCCACCTTCAATGCTTATAGTTGTAGTACATGATGGCATCCTCCCCGCTGGTGATGGCGCTGAGAGCGAAGCAGTTCTCCAACCTTGATGGACACAGCAGTGACAGCTGAGTCATGTTAAAGCCCATCAAGGGACCTTCGATTATCATTCAATGTTCCTCTTGGGGTAGACAAAAGCCCATCAAGGTGCATTGAGTGTGAAATTCGTCATCTCGTTGGACGAGGAGGTCTGGGAAACTCGCTCAAACCAGCTCGAAGCCCCTCACTGTCACCCGCGGAGCATGGGTGATGCCATCTATAAGAAGAGCCACCTTCCCTGTGTGGGAGCGGTGGCTTGGTGCCGGGAAGTCTTACCAGCCTTGACCATTTTGATGATTTTGTTCTTTTGTTGGATGAGTTTAGGTTAGGAAGCAGTTGAAGATTGAACGATGATGCAAGTGGAGAGGGGAGCAAAGAGGAGTTTTTGAGGAAGAGTCGGGGTCCGAGGCGGCACGACCTCCGAGCTTCTGAGCTTTCTACCTCGCCCGTCGCCAGCTTCGACCTCTTTCCGCTTGATGCGCTGTGCTACCCCACTCCTGGACCCAAAATCCAATGAAATGCCTAGCAGAGTTCTTAGCCAATCCCTTGCGATTCTCACCAAGCTCTGGCAAGCTGCGGGACATCTCAGCGTGTTAGGAAGCTTAGCAATACTGACTGAGGTGGGGTACAGTACCATGAAGAACTGTACCCCGCTCCGTCACACAGTCGTCATTTTACCTAGCCCCAAATAGGCTTGGCGAGTGACATTACATCATTGATGGAATCAGTTCCTACAGTAGACATCAATGCCGATTTTCGGAGTTACTCTATTTCCTTATATTGGCTTTCATGCCACGGATATGTAACTATAAAGACTTAAAGTGGAGCATGGCCTGGGAGATTGCACTGCATGATGTGGAATCAATGTTGTGAGAATATCATAAGTTAGCCTCACAGAGCAAGAAAGCCCATAGTCTAACCTAGAAGCAATGTGCCGAACATAAACCAGTCCAAGGTCTACTAGAACTCTTACTGTACATGAAATTTACAAGGTCATCTGTCATTCAAGACCGGGTTGCGTCTTAAATTATGCTTCTACAAGGGAATATCCTGATACCCATGAATATGGCCAATTTTTGCTGCATTGTATCATATTGAGGCTTCAGCGGTGACCTGCTTCAGAATACTGGACAAGCACTCAGGATTTCACAAGAAATAACAACGAAGGAGACATTGTGTTTGAAATCAATTAAATTTATCAAGTAATAATGAATTACCCCCCAGCCCGCTATTATGGTCATCTCATACGGATGCAATCCATTTACTCTTGTCGACTGTACCTATTATACTCCGATAACGCGTCTACCTCCTCTTTAAAATACAGCATGTTACTCTTTGTTTTCCTTTCGAGGTCTTTCTCGTCTTTCTGTATCGCCTTCAGCAGCATCTTGCCCACCACAGCAAATCAATCATGCCGGGAGGCACTCAGATGCAACCCATGACTTTCTAGTAAGTTGGAGGGATCTTTTGGAGAGTCAAATACGGATATCAGTTTCAGAACGAAACGAGCTGCATGATGGCGCAGTCGCGTAAGCACTACGCTTCATTGTGTAAAGTCATGTCTTGCGCATCATCGATCCACCGAGTGTGCAATGGCGGTCGAATTAGCACTCTGACAAGAACCATTGCCAGTGTTATTGTCTCAAAGGACAGGACAAATTTCGAGTTATCTTCAAAGGGTGACAGCACCCAATGGTAGAATTTTCGTTTTGTCGCCGAGAAACTTCGCGCGATACTCGATAATACCGTTGCTGATGGTATCGAAGTCCTTCACCTTGCGTTTGCGAAAGTCTGTAAGCAATTTGCGAAGTCCTTCAACGTACTGATCATGTTGATCTGCCTCGCAGTTGCCATAAGCACCAAGTTGAAGGAGAATTTGATCATCTATTGCCGCTCGGCATGTTAGCGTTCCCTCCACTGGCATGCGCCCTTGCTTGTTTATGGTTGTGTGTTCGTGGATCATGATGGCACGTACCCGGAACCTGCATGTCTTCGAAATGCTGGAATTGGCACTCGCCGCCTTTAGGGCAAGCTCCTTCAATAAGCTGGTCAGGGCATACTTCCCTTGCTACGTCGATCTTATTGCTGTAGGTCAAAGAGCGTAACCCCCCGGCCACCGAGCCGCTGTACTGAGGATGAAAGCGATAAGCCCTAAAGTATTGAAGGGGCGTCTCATATGGGACGAATGTGGTTTTGTCGATTTTCTCACCAACTCGCGGTGCCTTTTGGACCTCAGCCTGTAAGAGTTAGCTTTGCAACCCAAGAACAGACCAAGTTTGTCTACTTCTCGATGCGTTTCAGATTCCGTATCTCCATCCCCGAGTGAGATCGGTTTAGTGATTGGAGTTGTCGCTGCCATGCCCTGCATGTCAGTATCACTTGTTTCCAACACTCCATGATCGAGTGGTGCATGAAGGGGCGAAGAATGCCGGGAAACAGGGGACTGCGGGTCTGGTAGACGAACACCGACATGCGTTGGCTCGTAGTCATCGGTATCTTCCTCCTCGCTCGAAGTATCGTCCTCTTCCATTGCCACATCTTCTTCGGCCTCTTCAGCTCCATTCATGGCAGGATCGCCAGATGTGTCGGCTGTATCGTGCGTGGTGGAAGATATTGTCGCCAATGCAGAGAGGCTACCGGGTACAGCAGCCTCTTTTGTCCTACGATCCTCAAGCTCTTGCAGTTCACCTTGAGGTGGTTTGTCTATCATTTCCTTGTCAATAATCGGCTCAGTCCTCGAGGCTTCGTCCATCGAGGCGTCTGGCTCAACCTCATCGCAAGAGAGATTCACTTTTTCGTTCTCTGCAAGTTTAGTTAATGTTTCTTTCGAGTTTGTCTCTCGAGAGGCACTCCGAGCTAATTCAAGATCAGCATAGAACACGTACAGAATCAATTATGCTAACCATTTGTCACCATATCTAAGCCGTCCCTCTGGAAATTCTCCAGCTCAGACTCGTTCGGCGTTGACGGGTTCAACTCATTTTCTGCAGCATCTTCCTTCAACCGCTCTTCTTCAGCCAAGCTCTTCTGAATCTCGTTCTCGAGTCTGGCGGCTTCGGAGTATAGATGCTTGAGTTGCTCGGCTTGTGCCTTTCGCCGAGCCTCAACAATAGACAGGCGTTCGCTGGCAACTCGAGCACGCAGCGAAGATCTTGCTGTCACTGATTGGTCTCTTGCTTTAGGCAACTTGGTAATAGCATGTGGAGAATTGTGCACACTTGACGCCGGGCTACCTTGAGCCATTTCAGTATTTGTCGATAGAGCACGCCTTACAGCAGGTGCTGGCGGGGTCGGAATGTCGACGCTACCCTCTTTTGAAGGTGATCCAGACTGAGGCAAAGGTGAATTATTGCCGGACTGTTTGGCCTTCTTACGAGCCTCGGCCTCGGCAATTTTTCGTTTCATATCCTCAATCTTTTTGTTCATACTCTTAAGATCATACATGCTATTAGCACTTGTGACGGGAGTCCCAGCAGTCTTTGGACTGAATGCAGCGCGATGTGACGCACTGTCTGGTAGAGCTGGATGATCACGGAAAGACGCTGTTCTTGAACCGGGCGTCATAGGCCGCTGTATTGACGAAGGCCGTAACTCAGGAGAATCAATTTCCATCTCAGCGTCGTCTTCATCGTCGCTCACATCGATTAGGAATGGACGAGACTCTCGAGTCTGGCCAAACGGGCGCTTGTGGGACATGGCCGTGGAGTTCTCGTTCAACTCCGCTGCAACAGGTCGTTTGCGCTGAAGAGGAACAGGAGAGGGTGCGTTGGACGACAGGAATAATCCAGGAATAGAAGGTGCAGTTGCTGGATCCGTAATGTCAGCGTTGACTTCTGTTTGCTCATCAACATTCACAGAATCAGCACGCGCAAGACTTTGCGACCTGCTGGTTTCAGTTACTGGCGGAGGTAAGTGAGGCTCTGAAGGTGTATGAGCTTGGGGTGCCGCCTTCGCGTTTGCCTCCCGTGCTTTTATTAATGCCTCCATCTTTTGCTGGATCAGCTTCGACTTCTCCGATTGACTCTTAGTCTTGTCTGTTTTCGCGTTGCCTGGCAATAATGACATCGGATGTGAAGGCTTAGCGATATCAGTGTCTCCAGCGGTTGTTTTGGAGCCTTTGGCAGCCAATAAACGGGCAATACGGTCTTTCCGTTCTTCAGACTTGTCTTTCGTCTGCTCCACGCCCTTAAGCCTAGCGGCGGCCGTGCTTGTTGCCGTTGAAGCACTCTCTTGACCGAGGGCATTACTTGGTACTTCAGCAACTTGTGCCATCGACAGGCGTTTTGCTTCTCGTTGGATTTCGGTATTGGCCTCCAAGTCGAGGCCCATTTCCCCAAAAAGCTCATCCAGCAGTGCCCGATCAATTCCTTCTTCGATATAGTTGTGATATCGAACATTGAGTGGCCAGAGGTGTAAAATAGCCTTTTCAGCCCTTTTCTTGGATTCCGAGATAATTGAATCTATATGGCTTGTGTCGGGCCTTGGGCTTGAGCTGTACTCGCCTTCATTAGCATTTGTCGTCTTCATGGCTGTTCCTGATTCCGTCATTGTAAGGCCATTGGCAATGCTTGAGTTATCTGGTCGAATTAGCATCACCACAAAGTACCAAGCAATTAGACATACGCGTATTTGACCTGGCGTTTTCCGAGCCGTTGGATTCTATTTCACGGGGAGAGAGGTATGGCGAGTACGAGCCGGAACGTTCGCGACCGGGCTGCTTTGAGTTCGAAGCTCGTTTCTCGACACCGTGGTTGTTTCGCAGGTTCTCGGTCATGTGTTGCTTGGCGGCTGTAGAACCTGGCGGTTGGGGGCCATTATTCTCGGCAGCGGGACCATCTATCCCGTTGGGTTCATATATATCTTCGAGTTCGCCTTCACTGAGCTCACCGTCTTCCATTGTATCCACATCCATTGCCATAGTCGACCGCGAGTTGTATGTTATCGAATGGCTGGATGCGTTGTTGTAATCGGGTTTTGTGGTCACACCCGTTGTCATGGCACTGGTTGAGTCTATCTGAACATCGGGGATTTTCTGAGGTAATGTTGGTTGCCAGTTCGCAGTGTCCTGCGAAAATCTCATTCCTAAACCTGGAATGGCAGTCTGATTATACTCATACGCTTCCGCAACTCCCTGGCCGTGAGTCGGTGGAGTCACAGCTGCGTCGTTATGATAAAAAGTAGGATTATATGGTTCGTTTGCTGAGTACGCGTAGGGCTGCGAGGTTTGGTAGCCCTGGGCCGCACCATGGCCATACACGTACCGGCTCATTTGTGATGATAATTCCAAGTTCCGCAAAGCAAAGATGGCGTACCCGATCGCGTCGACGAGAAAATCAGATGCTAATTCAGTCTTATGGCCAAGCGTTAGAGCTTTTCGGGGTGAATGAGTCGGGAAAAGCGTCAATTTATTCGTTGTGATCTCAATATGCAAACCCCGAGCAGTGAAAGTTACAGTTCGAAATCGAGAGTTCGTGATGAGTCATAACAGTCAACACCGTGATTTCTTCTTTTCGTACGTTGACTGATCTGCTTGTCGAAAGGTTTCGTTGGCAAGCGGCCCTAGACGTGATAGAGTAGGTACTGTATTTAAGGAATAATCCCGAGTTGTCTTTGACAGGAATATGCGTCGCGTCTAGTCGCATACGGTTTAGCGCGGGTTGGGCGCTTAGATCACATGACATAGCTTTGTTTACTCCCCGTCAGCTGTCCCAGGCAACGCGCTGAATAGATCGATGATGTTAATGTCGTTCCATGCCCAACTGTGCTATCACAATACTTGTATTTGCATTGCATTCCTTCATGGCATGTTCATGAAAGGGTGAATCCCGACCACATCTTTGTTATAATTTCACCTTTTAATAACTGGAAGACCAGAAACTGCGCTTCCCTATTGTTTCTCTACCCTGCCTGATTTGTTTACTTTGCGTAATCGCACAATCCGCAGTTGAGTATCTGGCCGAGAAGACCGCAATACAACCAATTGTTCATGTGGGCTCATCACGATGTCTTTCAACGCCAACGCCAATGGCACAGCGCATCGGCGCAGTAATCCTTTTGCGAGAACGACTTCTGCTTCTCCAGCTACGAATACCAACTTGCGACCCAAGTCAGCCATATTCTCCTCCCCTTCATCAACTCCTGGGCTCTCTACACCTCCAGGACACAGCCGGACACAGTCGAATGGATCATTATCAGCAATAACTCATGGCTTCTCCGGCTCAGGGCCGAGACAGCATCGCAGTGACTCCAAGAGCGGCACTCCAACATCGACGACATTTGCACCGTCATTCATCAAGACTGAGGAGATGAAACGCCATGATACAGTGAAGGGTATCGAAGGAGAAAACGACTTCTCCGGGAAGCGCTACGTCTGGCTTAAGGATCCGCAAGCCGCATTCGTCCGGGGATGGATCGTCGAAGAAATGGATGGGAATCGGTTACTAGTTCAATGCGACGACGGCACTGTAAGTATCAGCCGATAATTGACGCTCCGTTTATTAACATTTGTTCAGCAAAGAGACGTCGATGCTGAGAGTGTTGACAAAGTAAACCCTGCCAAGTTCGACAAGGCAAACGATATGGCCGAGTTGACACACTTAAACGAGGCATCAGTTGTCCACAACCTTCACATGCGATACCAGGCCGATTTGATTTATACGTACTCAGGCCTTTTCCTTGTCACCGTCAACCCGTACGCCTCGATTCCTATTTACAGCAATGAGTACATCAACATGTATCGCGGGCGGAACAGAGAGGACACGAAACCTCATATTTTTGCTATGGCTGATGAAGCCTTCCGCAATCTTGTGGAAGAGGGGAAGAATCAGAGCATTTTAGTGACTGGCGAATCCGGCGCAGGCAAGACAGAGAACACGAAAAAGGTCATTCAATACCTCGCTGCTGTTGCTCAGGCAGACTCGACAATCAAGAACAAACCTCACCATTCTAACCTCTCACAACAAATTCTTCGAGCAAACCCAATTCTCGAGGCATTCGGAAACGCTCAGACAGTCCGCAACAACAATTCCTCACGATTCGGAAAATTCATTCGCATTGAATTTACTCGAAATGGAGCTATTTGTGGCGCATATATCGACTGGTATCTGCTAGAAAAGTCCAGAGTAGTACATATCAACCCCCACGAACGAAATTACCACGTATTCTACCAACTTCTCAAAGGTGCAAGCTCCAGCTTGAAGAGGGAATTCTTGATCGATGGTCTTACCGTCGAAGATTTCAATTATACCAGGGATGGCCACGACACAATCGTGGGTGTCTCAGATCATGATGAATGGGAATCCCTCATGGAAGCATTTAACGTAATGGGGTTCTCGGATGAAGAGCAGAGGTCTATTTTGCGAACTGTGGCCGCGGTGCTACACCTGGGCAACATCACCGTTGTCAAGGAAAGCCGCACTGCAGACCAAGCCCGTCTGGCACCGGATGCAAAAGAGCAAGCCGCAAAAGTGTGTAATCTTCTTGGTGTACCATTAGAGCCCTTCTTGAAAGGTCTCCTCCACCCCAAAGTCAAGGCAGGCCGAGAATGGGTTGAGAAGGTACAAACCCCTGAGCAAGTTCGACTTGGCTTAGACGCTCTTTCGAAGGGCATATATGAACGCGGTTTCGGCGATCTCGTCAACAGAATCAATGGGCAGCTCGATCGCACTGGCATGGGTCTGGAGGATTCTCACTTTATCGGAGTACTCGATATCGCCGGTTTTGAAATTTTCGAACAGAATAGCTTTGAGCAGCTATGCATCAACTACACCAACGAAAAGTTGCAGCAATTCTTCAATCATCACATGTTTGTCCTGGAACAAGAAGAATATGCACGTGAGCAGATTGAATGGAAATTCATCGATTTTGGTCGTGATCTGCAGCCCACGATTGATTTGATTGAACTGTCGAATCCAATCGGTGTCTTTTCTTGCCTAGATGAGGATTGCGTTATGCCCAAAGCTACGGACAAGTCATTCACTGAGAAGCTTAATTCTTTATGGGACAAGAAATCAACGAAATATCGACCCTCGCGTCTAGGTCAGGGTTTCATTCTCACTCACTACGCTGCCGAGGTCGAGTACTCTACAGAAGGATGGTTAGAGAAAAACAAAGATCCTCTGAATGATAACATCACCCGCCTTCTAGCTGCTTCATCGAACAAGCACGTCGCTTCCCTGTTTTCTGACTGTGCTGAATCTGAGGAGGATCATGCCACTGGAAGAAGCAGAGTCAAGCGAGGGCTCTTCCGTACAGTCGCCCAGAAACACAAGGAGCATCTTCACAGTCTCATGGCACAACTTCACTCCACCCACCCTCATTTTGTTCGATGCATCCTCCCCAACCATAAAAAGAAGCCAAAGCAGTTCAACAATCTCCTTGTTCTTGACCAATTACGCTGCAATGGTGTTCTGGAAGGCATCAGAATCGCGAGGACTGGTTTCCCCAACAGACTTCCCTTTGCAGAATTTCGACAGCGATATGAGGTCCTTTGCCAGGATATGCCCAAAGGATATCTCGAAGGACAGGCCGCGGCCAGTCTTATGCTTGAAAAGCTTGGACTTGACCGCGCTTTATACCGGGTGGGCTTGACCAAAGTCTTCTTCCGCGCGGGTGTCCTTGCAGAGCTTGAGGAGCAACGAGATGCTCTAATCACCCAAATTATGTCCAGATTTCAATCGGTCGCTCGAGGGTTCATACAAAGGCGGGCAGCCTATAAGAGGCTATTTCGCACTGAGGCCACCAGGATCATCCAAAGAAACTTCAACGTTTACCTGGACTTGGCGGAAAATCCATGGTGGCAGCTGATTGTGAAGATGAAGCCTCTTCTTGGTACCACTCGTACAGCCACAGAAGTCAAGCGAAGGGATGCAATGATCAAGGATCTGAACGAAAGGATGCAACTGGAGTCCCAAAATCGTATGAAGCTTGAGGAGGAACGGCGAAATTGTCACGCCGAAATGGTCCGAATCCAGCAAACTCTCGAGAGTGAGCGTGCGCTTGCTTTAGACAAAGAGGAAATTTTCAAGAGGCTTCAGCTTCGAGAAGCGGAGCTGGAGGAGAAGCTTGCAGGAGCAATTGAAGACCAGGAAAGGCTAGAAGACGAGTTAGACGACCTTCTAAATGCCAAGAACCGGGCGGAACGAGATGTCGAAACATATCGTTCTCAGCTCGAGCAAGCTGCCACCCTCATTGCTAAGCTTGAGGAGGAGAAGAAGGGACTGAGCACAAAGATCAGCGAAGTTGAACAATCAATGGCCGACATAACTCAGAGGCAGGCCGATCGTAGCGAGCAAGAACTTGCCCTCCAAGATGAAATCAAGATGCTTCAGAGTCAACTATCGGTCAAGGAAAGGAAGGTTCAAGATTTGGAGACCAAGCTTGTGAAGCTCGACCAAGATTCGGAGCTTAAACTCAACGCAGCTCAAAGAGAGCTTCAGTCAACCAAGTTCCGAGAAACTCAACTTACTCATGAGAACGAAGATATCCAGAGACAGCTCAACGAGCTCTCCAAGACGTCGACTGATTACGAAGATCTTGTTCGACAAAAGGAGAGTGAACTTGCTCTTCTGCGAACCGACAACAAGAACTTCGAAAGCGAGCGTCAGTCTCTTGAGGATCAGAAAAAGTCTCTGACCACTGAGAAGGAGAAAAACGCCGAGAAGTATCGCGAGGCTCAAGCTGAACTGGTAGCCATGAAGTCTCGGCAATCTCAACTGGAGCGAGAGGCCGAAGACGCAAAGAGCTTGTTGGAAGCACGTCTGTCGGAGGACGCACAAGCCGATCGGAATCGTCAAGTCCTTGAGTCACAAATAAAGGATCTGAAGGATGAGCTGTACAAGACACAGATGGATCTGAGTCGAGAACGCCAGTCTCGAGATGACGTCCAACTGCTCGGTGAGCACCGCTACCAAGAGTTGAAGGATGAATTCGATCGTCTTAATGAGTCAAAAATCGTCATCGAGAAGGAACTATATGCCCAGCAGGATACCTTACGGAGAACAATGGAGGCTCGGACTACTGCCGAGAAAGAACGTGATGAAGCAAGACAAGAGATTCGCCGCCTTCGAGTGGCGAAGACACAGGCCGAGGAGGCAAGAATGCAAGCCGAGGTCGCTGGCGAGAGACAAGCTTCTAAGGCAGCCCTAGACCGCGAGAACAGTCTTCGAAAAGATCTCGATGCAGCACAGGAACGGCTTCAATGGTTTGAAGGAGAGTGCGCAAAGCTAAACCACCAGATTGAAGACCTCAACAAGTTGATCCTCGAATCAGGCGAATTTGGCTTGAAAAACGACCAAGCCAAAGAAAGACTTGAACGGGAGTTGACCACTGTGAAGAGCCGTCTGACAGCATCAGAGAATGACAATCGTGCTTTGCTGAACAAACTACAGCAGAAAGGGCTTGAGATTGCTCGTTCTAGTTCACGCGCCAGTGAAGCTTCTCGAGGTCAGATCGTATCTCTCCAGCGCGAAAAGGCTCGGCTGGAAGAGCAGAACGCAAAACTCAACAAGCAGTTGGGTGATTCCCAACTCGCCATTGCATCACTTGAGAAAAGAGCGGAGAAATTGCAGCTCAGCCTGGAAGATCTTAGCCATGAGGTTGCCCGTGAAGTCAAGTCAAGCAGAAATGCTGAAAAGGCGACTTCTACCTTCACAGCGCAGCTGGCTGAAGCAAATAGAACCATTGAGTCAGAGCGGCAATTGCGAACTCAGGCTCAGACTACTATTCGTACCCTACAAACATCCGTGGATACACGAGACAAGGAAGTGAATGAGCTACGAGCTCAGATGCTTGATATTCTACGGACTGTTGATCCAGAGGTTCCCATCCCCCCTCAGTCTGATGGAGCTGATGAAAATGTACTCATTCAGAACTTTGATCTTGTGAGAAAGGTTGAAGAGCTTCAGCAAAACCTTCGTGTGCAAACAGCAGCTCGAACAAACGCCGAGAGCCAACTGAGTGAAATGCGAGCGTCGAGGAATGACCCTGCTAGCCGACCCAAGCTCGAAGAGATCCAGCTGAATGAGGCGCCCTTCCAAGGGTCACCAACTCAGAAGAGGGCAGCTAAGCTTCATGCTCGCAATTACTCAAATACTTCCACACCCACCCGGCGCTTCCAGGATCTTGACCATCTTCAAGATTCAACACGTTCCGATCGAACCATCGACACTCTCAACTTCAACAACCGTATGGATTTGAAAGCCGAAGTCGAGGAACTTCAGAATCAGCTTCAACTTAAGGAAATGCAAAATCGTCACTTACAGAGCCAGATTGACCGAAGCACGCCTATACCGGAGAATTACGACGACCAAAGCCCATCTTTGCGTCGCATTCAAAAACTTGAGATGGTCAATACTCGTCTTCATGAAATGCTCGATGATTCTAATAAGAAGGTATCTGCTTTGGAGCGCACAATTCGATCCGGACAGCTTTCATTACGGGATGTACAGACACGCACACACGAAGAAATTTTGGAGGTCCTGAACAGCCAAGAAGAGTCTCGTCGAGCCTTGGTTCATAGTCACAAGGACGCCGTGGCGGAGTTAACCGATATCAAGGGACACTTCGAGCGACTACGACACGATCGCGCTAAAGCCGAGGTCGAGCTCCGTGATGTCAAGTCTGACCTGCAAGAAATGACTCTAGCAAGAGAGCAAGAGGCACAGAATCGAAATCAGCTTCTCCAAGAGTTTGCAGATCTTCAGATTCGTCTCGATGCAGAAACCTCGAAATTTGCAGATGTTTCTTCAAGTCTTGAAATGTACAAGAGCCGCGCAGACGAATACTTCAGCAAACTCGAACAAGCCGAGATCGCTGTTCTCAAAGCTAGTCGTGCCGAACAGTTTGCCAAATCCCAAGCAAAGGAAGCCGAGGACACATATGCGGAGGTCATGGCAGAACGTGAGAAGATGGATGCCAACATTGAGGATCTCCAACGCCAGAACCAACGCCTCGAGGAGAAGGTTGAGGATATTTCTACAGATTTGGCAGCTGCCACTCAGGCTAAGAAGAGACTTCAGCACGAACTCGAGGACTACCGTAACCAGAGAGCCATGGAGATCGAGGACAAGGAATCGAGTATGGAGCAGACTCGTAAGAAGTATCAGGCCGAGTTCGCTACATTGACTAACGAACTTGATCTTGCTCGTGAGGAGAGGCTCTTCAAACAAGCAGAGATTGCCCGCCTCCGAGAAGAACTTGATGAATTGAGGTCAAAGTGGGATGATGAAGTCCTCAACAGCTCAACCTGGTCTAAGGAGAAGGCTCGCTTAGAGTCAACATTGGCAGATGTCGCTTCGTCTCGTGATGAGGCAGTAAATGCTCACAACGAAGCTCAAGGAAAGGTTGTGACATTGCTCTCTCAAGTCCGTACTCTCCGCTCGTCGGTGGACGAGATCACGGCAGAACGAGATCATCTTCTCCGAGAGAAGCGAAATGTTGAGGCTCGCCTCGAGGAAGCGAAATCCGGGCTCGAGGACCTTGTGAAGGGAGACAGTCCCTCTCTGCGCAATGCCGCCAACATGGACAAGGAGATTCTGGAACTAAGGTCACACCTCGCCCAACAAGAGGATATTGCGGCCGCTGCCGTGGAGAAGATGCGCAGAGCAGAAGCCCTAGTAACGGAGGTACAAAAGGACGTCATGGTGGAGCGCGAAAACAGCATTCAACTGCAACAACAAAAGGCATCTTTGGAAAAAGTTCTCAACGAGACCCAACTCAAACTTGTTGATCTGGAGACCAAGGGCTACTCGAGCGCCAGCCAGGATGTCAAGTTCCTGCACAAACGTATTCAGGAGGTGAGTTGCTCCTGTAACACTAAACAACTCAAAGCTAACATGATGCAGCTCGAATCACAGCTCGAAGACCAGGAGACTGAGCGTAGCAAATCTCAACGCTCCGTTCGAAACGTAGATCGAATCGTGAAGGATATGCAAGGTCAGATCGACCGCAAGGACAAACAAAACACACAGCTCTCAGAGGATGTCTCAAGGATGCGCGACAAGGTCGAGAAGCTTCTGAAGACCATCGAGGAGCTACAGTCATCGGAGTCCCAAAATCAGTTATCAGCTCGTCGAGCTGAACGTGAACTCCGAGAAGAAAAAGAGAAAATTGCCCGACTGGAGCGCGAATTGGCAGGATTGAAGAACCTCCGCAACGACAAGGGGTCGGGCAGCGTCATGGGTAGTGTCCGAAGTCGCATGGGCCCCTGGCGGGTCAGCGAAGGAGATGATGCATCCATGGTGGATATTCCCAGGAGGAAGAGTAGCCTTAGTAGGGTCCCCAGCTTCACAAAAGGATTCCTATAAAGGTAGGGGGTTGAACAAGGAGGCGAATGTAGGATCCACACATAAGCTGGAAACATGTTGATGGGGCGTTGAAGCATTTGTTCAGGGTCTGGGTACTGTAATGGTTTGCAAGGCATGGGAGGCGGGCATGATGATGGCGGATGGTGTCTAGGATGGTTTTTGGTTCGCTAGTGCTTTAGGGATTATTTACTTTGCGTATGATTAATGAAGAGCTTACGCTGTATGTTTACTATGTGAGATCCCTCCTTCTGGGGCAAATTCACTGTATGATATTTCAATACGACTGATTGAATGCCCAATGTTCTTCAGTAGTCGTCTTGTGATTGAAATATTCCATCTCGCATAATATGAATACATCGTATCTTACACGCCAAGCTCTGCTCAGCTTTGGAGTATCGAGGAGCGCCTTGGCCAAACAGACGACACAAGGCCATCATTTCTCATCCTCTTCGGGAATGCTTGAAGGCTTCTGTGGCTTCTCCATTCCCATCTTGCCCATAAATCCCTCTATCAACTCCTCCATAGCTTTTTCATCTTCAGGGCTCACCATCCCGGGTCTACGGGTCACGGCCTGTGTCCGCTGCCTCAATTCCTCTATCGAGGAGAGATCAAATGCCCAGGAAATGCCTCCAACCAGCATGACTCCAAAGCTCATGACGTTGAGCGTGGCAAGCCCAAGGGCTTGCGCAGCGAGTAAAGATCTGTCACCTGAGTCAAACTTGACTTGGTGTCGGTTGGAAGTGTAAAATTTGGGGAAGAGATCGTGCCGCATTCGTAGCACTGAACGTCTTGATACAGCAACAGATGCAGCAAGGAACCCAGCACCAGTGAGAAGCAGACCGAACTGTCGAATTGAACGGTCCCTTGACGGTTGCTGTGCTGCTATTATTGGCGATGTTCTTTGTGGAGCAGCAGAAATAGTTGGCGGAGTTGGTGTTGCTGGTGGGATTGAAATATTGGCAGATGGTCTTTGATGGGCTGGTGAAGTTTCCTGGTTTTCCTGAAGAATTGAACCTTTATCAGAGCTGGGTATTCCGAGCCATGAGCTTACTAAAGAAGCAAGAATAGGCATTTTTCTTTTCGTGATCCGCCAACTTCTATTTAACGGCAGCGTTTGTGACAGATAACTATGCTGGAATAATAAGGTAAACCGTTGAACGCCTATTCTTTCCTCTAACCTGAACTTAAGGTAGTTACTCGATATTGCTTTTGGGGGTACGATACCCCGCTCATTGCATACAACAATCGCAAATGTAGTGGATATCTACATAACTCAAGTATCACCGTCTCATGTCATGTCGTGCCGTGCCAAGTCAATAAAGAACATCATCAACCTCTCTCCCCTCAGCCCAGCAGCCGCCTAATAAATATTCGCTACTTTGCTTTTTGAAAGTATGCCGAAAACAAAAAATAAAGGGCCCAAGTCGAGCAAAGTGGAAGCCTCAGCGCCGCCGCCACTAGTTCCTCCATCGTGGCCAGCTTTCAAGCCTTCTCTCCCGATTGTTGACCTGACTCCTGAACCCCATCCATTGACTTCCAAGGTTGTTCTTATACCTTCATTTTTCCCGCGGTCGCTCTGCCGCGATTATGTCACCTTTCTAAAAACCCTTCCTCTAAAAACAACGCCAGGTCGTCCCAAGCGGGGCGAAGCAGTTCGTGTCAACGATCGCTTCCAGGTTGATAGTTATGACTTTGCTACTCGCTTATGGGAGCAAACTGGCTTAAAAGATGTCTTGCTGGACGGTGATGTTAACGAGAAGTGGTAAGTCTTGCTTCGTGCCGAATGGTTACGATGTCGTAGACAGCAAAGTTAATGTTGCGTAGGGGTGGTGAACCTGTTGGGCTGAATCCTAACATTCGCGTATATCGTTACTCGAAAGGCCAGTTTTTTGACTGCCATTGTACGTGTATAAGTGTCATCTCCACAACGGCCCATTCAGCGACCATCGTAGCGACCTCAATGGCATAACGACGCAATTCTCTTGCCTATCCCTCCACAATCGTTCTATAGTTAGCACCCATCCATCTATCTTATGGCTCCCACTTCTCACTCGACATACGCACCTTAGCTGACCAAGGTGTGTTCCACCCACCAGATGACGACTCGAACAACCTGACGTTGCCCTCAAATCCTCCACTACCAGTGAGAACCACATGGACCTTGTTGCTCTATTTGACATCCCCTTCTGAGGGCTGTGTTGGGGGTGAGACAGTATTTTACCCAAGAGATCGAAGGTCGTCTCGAGAAGAGATCGTGATCCCTCTCGAAACTGGGACATTGCTTTTGCACAAGCATGGAGATGATTGTCTACTGGTAAGAAGCTCCCTTCACCTTTTTGCCATCTTTGATTAGGCAGACATCCGGTGTTACATGCATCCTGACCCTATAAAATTTACTAATTTACTTGAACTTAGCACGAAGGACGAGAGGTTACTGCAGGTGAAAAATGGATTTTACGGACGGATCTTTGCATTAGACGATGAATTTGATTATTGGCCTAAGTAACCTGGTAGTCCCAAGACTTTGGTTGGTTGTACTATTGATTTACTGTCTACCTTGCCCTTACTAGCTGGCTAGTCTGTTATCGTTCCTCACAGTTCCAACGGTCCATTCTTCCACCTATGGTCACTTAGTATCCACCTGACTCATGAGGTTGACCAAGCGATCCATGGCTTCTTCTTCTTCTTCTTCTTCTTCTTCTTCTTCTTCTTCTTCTTCTTCTTCTTCTTCTTCTTCTTCTTCTTCTTCTTCTTCTTCTTCTTCTTCTTCTTCTTCTTCTTCTTCTTCATCATCATCATCTTCCTCCATTTCATCACTGTGGATCGAGTCTGTATCGTCTTCAACGACACAATCACTCGGAACTTCAACTTCCTTGTCATTCTCTGATGAAAGATCTGGCTGTTCGTCGCTGACTATTCCAGAATCGTTTCCAGCAGAGGATGATTGTCCTGAACCAGGAATACCGTTAGGGAAGTCGTCGTCTCCCTCGGAGACCGCATCATCTTCCACTGGGAAAATAGCCAATGGCTGTCCTCGATGAAGCACTGTGCCATCCGGAAGGTGAGAATGGACCTCAGGCGCCAGCTCAGATACCTCGGGGCTCTCTTGTTTTGCAGGCGTGGCATCATTCTTCACTGTTGGCTCAAGGTCCTCGCCAACCCCTGGTATTTCTCCTTGAAGAGGTCCCGCGGCAAGTGGAGATCTCAGTTCAAGGTTACTAGAGTTTGCGATACGACACATCTCCTTATGGAAGATCCAGGGGAAACTAATCAGAGGCATCGACTTTGGTTCTAGCTTGCGCGGCTGCAAGAGGGTTCCCGCGTCGTTGATGACTCCTCGGTGGTGCTCGTATAGTGCAATTTTCATTTCCTCATCGGTTACCTTGTACATGGCTGCGACAAAGGGTTCGAGTTTCTCTGTACTTTTGGAACCTGCAGTGTGGATACATAGCTGTCGAAATGCTGCCTTGAGATTATTGTACTCGCGACGAAGCTCCTCCTGAACTTTGTAGTCTGAACCAACAGCAGGTCTCGACATGGCAAAGCCAGTCCAAAGTTCAAATTCAGTCTTGAGCGTATGTTGGCTCAGTAGTCGGCGCACAGATGTATCGTATTGTGTCTTGATCTTTCTTGCAGATTTGAGTATGTCTAGGTCGAGTTCAAACTTGTTGATAATCCGTGGGTCAAACGGACTGCCCCAGATAGGGTCAAACTTGACTTGCTTGCCTTTCACTTTGTCAAATATGACACCGAGAGCTTTCCTGGAGGTGTAGCTGTTCTTCTTCTCCATAAAATGAGGCCACTTCCGAGGTTGTTGATCTCGTCTCAATACCGCTGGGTCGCCTGTCTTCGGATAGTCCACTGCTTTGGAGTGCAGCTCTGCAAGTTCAAGACCTTGAAACAAGGTTAGCATAAGACTTTGATATGTTAGCACTGCCGCAACTCACATTTCGGTGACGTTGGACCAAGTTCGTCTGAAAATGCTAGGTGAGATGTTGCAATGAGCGGCAGTTTATCGTTCTTTAGGTACTTGACGAAGAAGTTCCTGAGATCGTCGACCGTGACATCACGATTGAGCTCTATGGGTTTGGGTGCCGAGTAGTTCATGGGCGGATAATTCCACTTTTTAGGAATCAAAGTCGGCTCCCATATTACAAAGAAGTCATCGCCGTCAAGGTCACCACCAGAAAGCATGTTAGGAACAGGCTGGTCGCCAGTGGAGGGAAATACAACGACATCCCTCAGGTGATGCAGGGCTGGACAGTCCACCGCTTCAACAACACGAATGTCTCCCGGGTGCAGCGAAGGGTTGCGTCCAATTATGCATACGCCGCTGATGACCTGAGTCTTGTTATAGTGCGTTGCGTCGCTCAGCTGAATGAAGATTTGCGGAAGTCTATCGATATCTTTGTCGTCAGAGCCTTCGGTTTCGGATGAGTGACCTCTGAGGGTGCCAGTTTCATCGACGCAGCCAAGAACAAAGGCACTTTTCTGTACCTGAATCCTTGCTTTCTCCTTCAGTAGCTTCAAGGACCAAGACCTCCAAAGTTTAAGTACGTTAACAACGAATGGTTCCTGCAGGCAATCTGTTCTGAAGCCAGCCCTGAGCAGGTCAGAGATATTGTTCTCGTCAACAAAGTTGGTCAACATGTCTATTGCAACATCGTTGTCCTCCATGGCCAGCTCATACGACCGTAACTGGTGGTCAAGTAGGTTAGTGAAGGAAGTGATGGGGACCCCAAGACATTCAAGAATGGTGATTGTTTGTCTGTTGAGGGTTGCTGTCGCCATTGCTGCACTGCGGATAATTTCGAGACCTTTGGAATCCGATTCGAACTTCTTCTGGGATTCGCGAATATGTACTTCCATGACTTTAGTGTCGTTGGGCCAAATGGCGAGAACCCCTTTACAGCCACCCATGCGAAACTGGAAGGCGGAGGGTTGCGCAATAACATCAAGAATCATGTCTTCGCTGATAAGCTGCGCCAGGAACGAAGATATCTTGCCGATACCGTCGGTGAAGAAGTAGCCGTTCCTCTCAATGTCGGGTATCTGTCGGGTTGCCGGCGCCGAAATTGCATGAAGCTCTCGTGTGGTAGAGAAGCATTGACCTAGGCGAGCAGCATACTTCGCCACAACCTTTATATGGCTAAACTGTCCCATCCACCTGCGGATATCATCGCATGATAGGTGCTCCGTGGGACAAAAGAAGTAAGCGCCGTTGACTCTGAGCTGCGAGTTGCCAAAGGCAAGGAATTCGTAAAGACGGTCGCCGATACGGACGCCTTTATACATTGAACGAAGCACCCTTTTGTAGATCTCGTCATTTTGGTCCTTGTTTACCGCAATCCTACCCTTTTCCATCTCTTCGGTGAACTGGATTTTGAGGAAGCGATCCTCATAATGCTTGTAGCGACGCATGACGCGGTTGGACATCTCCACAGTAGGTGTTGTATAGCGAATGGTTGTTGGCGTGATGACTGCTTTACGGATGAGACAGCAGTGAGAAGGAGTTCTTGACATGATTATGGAGCCATCAAGCTGAGACTCCTCTAAAATAGCCATTGGGTCGACGACAACTTGAGCGCTATCAGCCACGGTTTCGAGACACAGCCTGGCTTTGGCTGGCTTCATGTTCGCAAGTCTCTCCAAGAACTCCCTCCCTATCATGTGTTCGTTTAGATAGCCGCGTGAAAGACAAACTTCAAGCTGGTACCTAATATCGAAAGGTAGATGAATAACCGAATCCGGGGAGTACTGAAGCATCTGAAGTGCGTTGTGCCCTTCGGTCGGAGCCTGGTGGTCTATATATTCCCACACCTTTGCTTTTGTTCCATGCGCAGTTTTGAAATCATCTTGAACTTTGGTGGAGATGTTGAAGTCGTCCAGGATGGTCACTAATTGCTTATTGACCTGGCTTGCTATTTCAGTCCCCCCATCCAGAACGAAGCCAAGGGTGGTCCATCGGCCAATATCAACGAATTCGGGATCTTTGAAATCGTTATGGAGAGTGACCGGGTGCATCATGGGGAGGCCAGCATGCTGGACAATGTTTGTCGCACGGTTCCAGCTCTCCATCACACTCCAATTCTTGGCTTCGTCGGAAAAAGTCGAATGGATGTTAGGTGCCTTCCAATAGTACTGAGGTGGTATCTTGAGAGGAACAACAAGAGTACAGCAATCATCAACGGCCGCTGTTTGGTAAACATTCTTCATACTCGCAAAGTCAATAACAACTTTGTGATGTCTTTCAGTTCTGTTCCCTCCCACAACACTTGGTATGGAGAAGAACGCAGTCAGTTTCTGGTATTTCGGGCTGAGCTCGAGTTTAAGTCTTCGTCCGTTGGCCATCCCAGGGATAGACTTCATGATCTTCATTGAGTTCTCCCCTGTCAGGCTCCCGAAATGTATGGCCGCAGGATAGAGTGTCAGTTTAACAGGACAAGTCCGGTCAGGATGTACTGGGCTTTTCAGAAAACCTGGAGGTGCGTAACTGGAAAGCTTGATAGAAATCTCAATCTCTTTGGGATGTTGTTTTTTATCGGGATGGCGAACAATATAACCGCCCGAGTACCAAAAGTTTCGCTCTGGCGGTGGCTCGAACCTGATTTTGGCGTTACTGATGTTCGGGTTTCTTTGTGTCTCATAGATATCCATGTATGCTATTTCTCCCTCATGAGAGAACCAGTCCCAGAGATTGGAAGTGGTGACTGAAGTTGGCAATCCCTCAAGATGTATCGTGAGTTCAGGCCATGCTTTCCATTGTTCGTGGAGCTGTGGAGCAAGACCATCAATGTTGACTGCATGATTTCGCTGAACCTTCGGTTTGCCTGGCCTGCATCTCTTCGATCTTCGCTGGTGCTTGGGGTTTGGCTGGAACCCTTTCGAGAGTCCTTCGGCGGGGCGTTTGGAGCTCATGTTCAATTTCTATCCATGTAATCTGTAGAGGTTGTTAGTCAAAGTAGCTTCCTCAACGACGGGCCCAAATAGTAGTGATGCCTTTGAAAGAATGTACCTTTGTCAATTGAATGGTGCCCTAGGAATAACGTTGATGCAGCACACTTCAAGTGTTGGTCATAAAGGTTAGAAGACAGTACGGCTGTTGTAGCAAAGATCAAGATGAAAGAGTTTCTTGGATCGAGGAAGATGAAACTTTTCACTTGGCGTGGTGATATGCGATGACAAGGGGCGAGTGTTGTGCAGTGATTCAGATAGTAGGCATTTTCTAGAAGCCCGAGATTACAGATGCCTCCTGCTGCAGGTGCTGCAGTAAACAAGGAAAGGAATCGAACTAGGAGGTCATAAAAAGCAGTGAATCAAGCCGTCAAGGTAAGCACGGTACCTAATGTCGAAATTCTAGGAGAGAGGTAAAAGGTTTTAGGTCAGACGAAATTTGAACGCAGCTATCCGTTGGTATATGTTGGTGTTTGGTGTTGTTTGAGAGAGCAATGTAAGAAGCCTAGTTAGGGAAACAAATTTGCCGAGATCAGCAAACAGTTAAGTATTGGTTCGCTTTCCTGAGTACAGACGCCGTTGTGTAAATGGTTTGTTCGCTTGAATTTAATGCACTTCCTGATTGCTACGGCAGCACCACCTCTGTCAAGTGTTTCTGCAGTATAAGACGCCGTATTGCAGTGTGCCTTGATTTTGTATTGATGACTGGGTATTTGGCTGCATTAGTAGCTCTCTCAATCTATAGGTTTGACTTGGGTTGGTGTTACAATGTTTACTCAACACAATAACAACGGCTGCCGTGTTGCACGCAGGGCTGCAAGCCATCCCTAGAAGCATCAATCTATGCTGCAAGTCTCTATATACAGTTATGATTAGGTTGTTGCTAACCCACTAGTCTAAGGAGCTACGCAGAAACACAGCGATAGCTCCTGTCTTAGACCAAGCCTTTCACCACACGGTTTGGTGTCACCGCGGTATTTGACCCAGGATACAGAGTGTTCTCCCAAGGCACATCCATGATCTTTCCAGGATTCAAGATCCATTCAGGGTCGAAAGCCTTCTTCACAGCTGCCATAACTTCCAGAGTCTCTGGTCCAACTTCCCAGAGTAGACTCTCCTTTTTGCCCCAGCCGATGGAATGCTCTCCTGTACATGTCCCGTCCATGTCTAGCGCTCGTTTCACCATGTTCTTGACGCAAGCTTCGACTTTTTGGCGCTCACCAGGGACGTTCTTGTTATACATGATGCTTTCATGAAAGTTCCCGTCTCCCACGTGTCCCAAGATGCTGGCGAAGAGACCAAGCTCATCCATCTCTTTCTTGCTGACCTCTATGATGTCAGCCAGCCGGCTGAACGGAACAGCTACATCGGTGCTCCCTGTGTCATCATAAATCAGCGACCGAATTGACAGGTATTATGTTAATTGCGACACTGTGGTACTCACAAACATCGTCACCAGTTTTTCGGAGTGAGAGCATAGACCAAAGGGACTCTTTCCTAGCAGACCAGAGCAACTGTTGCTCAGCAGCATCCCGAGCAAACTCGAAACTTCCACCCTTGTTTGCCGCCGCAATTTTCTTTACCCTGTTGATGTTGTCTTTCACGCCGTCTTTTGTACCTGAGAACTTGAAAAACAGCGTTGGCAATTCCTTCCAGACCCGCGGTTTCGTAGCACCACCGAGGTTGATGACTCGCATTTGAACTTCATCCATGATCTCCATCGCCGCGACGGGGACGCCGGCCTGCATGACGCCAGCTGCCGCATCGGCGGCATCTCGAATGGTAGGAAATGTAACAACAGCAACCGAATACTGCTCTGGAATGACAGCCAGCTTGAGTGTAGCTGTGAGTGTTAGTAAACCTTTCATTTACTTGGATACGTCTTGTTATACCTTCCGTGACAATCCCTAGTGTGCCTTCGGAGCCAACAAACAGTCCGTTCAGATTGTATCCAGCAGATGACTTTCGCGGCCTTCGTCTGGTTTTGATGATACGCCCGTCGGACAGGACAACGGTCAAGTTAATGACCCAATCCTTCATTGTACCATATCTTACAGCATTTGTTCCAGAGCAATTCGTTCCGATCATACCTCCTATCTTCGCTGATGGGCCTGGAAATATTCGTCAGTGCTGCGATACCAGTGGCGCTCCATGCTTGTTAGTCACATACCAGGGTCGACAGGAAAGAAAAGGCCACTATCCATAGCCAACAACTTTGCGTTTAGGTCTTGCCAGCCAATACTTGGCTGGACCACAATATCCATATCATCTTTGTTAAACTGAATGATCTGGTCCATATACGCAAAATCCACACTGATCCCTCCGTAAGGGGCAGAAAAATTGCCTTCCAAGCTTGAGCCTCCGGAATAGGGGATGATAGGAACGCGATGCTCATGACATACACGAGCTATCACAGACACTTGCTCGGTTGTTCTAGGATATGCCACAGCCACTGGCAAAGTATCAGGGTTGACCGTAGACCATTCTGAGTAGCCATGTGCCAGTAGATCTTCGGGATCCGTCGAAATGAAGCCTTCTATTCCAACCTCGTTTTCGATTCGTTTGATCGCCTGTTTTAAGATTAGCCTGGGGGCATGAGAATATGGAGGTATTCTACCTTCTCCATCTCGGGCAACGTAGCATAATGAGGCGCAACCGATCGACCCCATGTAGATTTTCCAGTGCCTTTACTTTCGTTCAAGCTGGCAAGGCCCCATCCAAGAGCACCAGCTCCAATGGCTACTGCCAAAACCTTTGGTCGCGACAATCCCTGGTTATTCCTGGGTTCTCTCTGAGCAGAACCATGGGCAATGCGAGAACGAAGGCCAGAAGAGACTGTAAGGCCTCGTCGAAATTCCGTTCTTTGGGCACAACGGCCCAATAGAGTTCTTGTCGAGGTCCTGCTGGTAAACATTTCAACCTAATGTTAAAGAAACCTATAATTTTATGACTCAGGCGGCCCGATCCGCAATTGACCGATAAAACCAGTATCGATTCAAGGCCCAAAGACTGCTGGTTTTCCTCCAATCAACAAACTTCAACGAGCCCGTTGCGTAATATGGCTCTTGCGAGAGCAATGTTTTGATCACGAACAGGAGGCTCTGTCGCATCTAAGCGAATCTGTACCGAGTATCCGCGAACAAGTGAGAAGGGGGAAGAACGACAAGAACCCTTCAATTCAAACGACCAAGAGAGATGACCTCGCGAAGTGGAATTCCGGAACTAGATGTGGCCACGATGGGGCTGACACTCACTTATAAGTAAGTACCTTACCTAGTTTCAAGAACATCATCGGCGCACGTGGGGCATACCTAGCAAAGTAGGAAATCTAAATTCAAACGGCTTCTCTTGTAAGCATAGTCTCGCTGATGCAATCCTTGGGCACCGCGTAGCCGATGGGTCTTAGCATGGCTTTTCCCATAGCATGTTGAGCCTAGCGGGTCTGTCTGGGTAATGGTGAGGGGGCACACAATCCATCTTTCATGGACCTTGTGCGTGTGCGGTCTTACTGTAACAAGAAATTCAGTCGCATGGATGGTTTGAGGCTCCCCACGCATTACGCCCACATGCACATCACAGGAACAGCGCGCGTGAGACTCGCATTGTCGAATCGCAGCTTCAGGGAGTGCAGCCAACTGCATCATGGCTGAGGAGGATTCGACAGGCGACTGCAGTTCTTGTTAGTCATGCATTTTGACCTCATGCGTAATTACGATTCGGTACCCTAGATTTACGATGGATTTCCCCGCTCCTAAATGACTCGGTTTGCTCGCCGAACCAGCAGTTTCACAGCATACAGCATGTACCGTGGGAGTGTGGAGGGGGGGAAGAAGCCGAGCCCACTTGGTGCTATTCGCAGTTTGGGGGTTCAAGAGCTTCCTTCAGTGGGATGGAGCAGCCAGCTCAATGGAGAAGTTGGGGAATAAACGACGAAACTCAATTCGAGAGACAAGTCATTTGCAAACAACCAACATTCTCCTAAACGTGGGGTGGTTAAGGAATAGGAATTCGCATACATCCGAATCCTCTCCTCGGTCAGCAAAACGTAGCACAGCCACAACTTTACATACGCATTACGAGGTCAACTGATAGTCCGACAACCATTGGATGTAACCCATGAGCACTTTCGTACACAGGCTGTTTTCGTCATTACCTTGATCGCAAATTGTTGTGCAATGCAGTCCTACCAGTCAGCTTTGTTCCTCACATTACTCCTTGACAACCATGATGCTCGAAAGAAACACGAGCTACGTGTACGGGTGCTGGCAGAGCGTTGAGATATGTTATCGTAGTTGCGACAAGTACGAATGGCAGTGAGGTTTTTCCTGGCGTGCTACAAGATCAAGGGCAACATCTTCAGTTCACTTCCATCACAGTTCGAGAGAGATATCTGTCAAGAATCGACACTTTTGTTGGGCTCAAATTCATCTTTTATCGTAGCCTCATGGGGGCCGGCTATCTTCAGGGTAGTTAAAGCCGCAAAGCAAACGTCAAATCCGAGACTCCATTCCACATGCCATTTTTTTACCATTCCAATCGCAAATCCACAATTTAGTGAGAGATGGCGTAAGCACGTCGGCGGTCACGCTCCTCAGCGATGGTGAGCTTGACACCCTTGCCCTTGGGCAGAGAGATCCAGGGCTTGTCCTGGCCAATGACGAAAACGTTGCTCTCACGGGTGGCAAAGCTGTTGTCAATGGCATCCTTGACGTGGACGATGTTGAAACCTCCGTCGTGGCGCTCACGGTGAGTGATAACACCAACACGACCCATGTTACGACCACCAGTGACCATGACGACGGCACCAGTGTCGAACTTGATGAAGTCAGTGATCTTGCCAGTGGCAAGGTCAATCTTGACAGTGTCGTTGACCTTGATCAGAGGGTCAGGGTAGCGGATGCTGTGAAGATTCGTTAGCAGTGGGGTATTTGGGGTTTACATACAGCCGTCAAATAAAGCTCCTGTCTTGTCGGGTGACTTGAATCGACCAAAGCTTGATCCAACGGCTGAATGATGTCTGACAGAACTCACGTTCGTGCATCGTGCGTGACCAAGAATGGGATTCCACCGCGACCAAGCTGAACACGCTTGACCTTGCCAAGCTTGTACTCAGCCTCCTCAGCCTGGATTCGGTGGACGGTGAATCGGCCCTTGGTATCGTAGACAAGACGGAAGTTCTCGCCAGTCTTCTCGATGGTGATGACGTCCATGAAACCGGAGGGGTAGGTGGAATCGGTGCGGACCTTGCCGTCGACCTTGACCAGTCGCTGCATCAGGATGGCCTTGGTCTCGCGGTAGTTGAGAGCATACTTGAGGCGGTTTCGGATGAAGACGATCAAGGGCATGCAGTCGCGGAGCTTGTGAGGACCGGCAGAAGGCTTGGGAGCGTAGGTGCCGGACAGCTTGTCAAGCAGCCAGTGCGAGGGGGCGCTGAGGCGCTTCTGGTGCTTCTTGCTATCCAAACGGTCAGACCCTGGTTCTCATAACAGGACAACAGGAGAGATAAATCCAAATCACGATTGCTTTCAATCGCATTGATGATCGTTCTCCTTGATATTCCACTTACATTCCGCGGGCCATGGTGTCGCTTGGCTGGTTTGTCGGCGGTGATGAGGGGGATGGACGAGGAAACCTATTTTCTCAACAAACAAAAATGAAGTACTTTGCTGGTCTCACCTA
>JABSTL010000701.1:0-28508 GCA_013759095.1 Fusarium sp. NRRL 29148
TTCTTCTTCCCCTTCCTTTTTTTTTTTTTGTTATACTACGTGGTCGATTACCCTTTGGGCCCCGAGGTAGTAGGCAACTTTTATCTTTGTATTTTTTATCCTATTCTTTTTCGCCATTTGTTATCTCGCAAAATGCTTTGTACTATAGATATACCAGTAAGCATCTTAGCTATTCGTGTTTGGATCTATCTGTATATAGAACAATTTAGGAGATCGTGCTCTCTTCAAGGCACCTTATTAACTTTAATTTGCCCAAATTGAACTCGTACAGCCATGTTATGTTGGTCAGTTAGTGCATCTTGTTCAATATGACGAACGATCAAATCCCTTCAGGTTTGCTTATCACCGGTGGAGGAATATAGAGGGTGTAATTTAATCAATAAGAGCAAACTGGCTCGGACAGGGATATGAATGCACGAGGGAAGAACATTACGCAGCATTAAACTCAAACGAATGACCTGATGACAGCATAATAAACGTTGAGAATTAGTCGTGTTGGGTGTTGTGTCTTTGAGTTTGCCCTTCCATCACTAACTCTCGATAGCTCGTCACTAGCACCCGGGTGCAGCACACAGCATACATCGTTACATACCTACTTACGTGGCCGGTAAGGAGTTAACGTACTCGCCAGTCTGTAGACCAGCATGGGTGTGCTAGAATACGTTATGCTAACTGGCATGTCATGAACATGTCATCTAATTCAAACGCCATCTAAAGCCCACGTATAGATCTCTGAAATGCCGCTAAAGAATAAGTCTCGTTTCATGCGTCCAGGATACGGCCAAGTCTATCTTTAACGGCGGTAACGGCGGCAGCGGCAGCAGAAGCCCCGCCGTTATATCGCCGGTGATCTTAGGCCTGGGCGGTGATCATGCATCTCTGCCGTATTTCGCAGTGTTGGCTAGAACGTCCCACAATGGTGGCCATGATCAGACCTTGTGAATGCCGTGATCCACTGAGAAGTGCTCGAGATGCCACCCAATAATGAGTTTTCTCATAGAGTATGTACCTCTGGAAGACTGTTGCAAGTGGAGACCTATCTTGGGCAAAGGTGCGGTGAATCTTGCGATATCTCCCAGGCTACTCTATGCAAACGTTTGTGAGGGAATGGATTATTATGAGGCGTTTCACTTCAACATTACCTAAAACCGCCATGGCCATATTCGACAAATCCCCTTATGTGCTGCCTTGCGATATATGTTCCCTTATGACGAGGCGTAGGCCAATCCCTATACTCCGGCTCGGACATATTATACAAGTCATAGGGGATCAGCATCAGAGGCTGTCGCGAGGCCTCAAACTCGGAACCACAAAGGGGAGCTGAGCGTTTGTACAACGCCGCTTCAACAACGTCGCGCCACAGGATTGCCCTTTTCGGAGCCCAGGCATCCAAATACGGGTTGACGCTCTTGGAACAAGGTCTTGGTAATATTACCATCAGAGGAGGAGGGTGCGCCAGGAGCTCCGGTAGTCTGTGAGACTGAATAAGGAACAGACCTACCGGTACTGGTAGTTCACTTTTTGAGCCACCGATGATCCTCTTTGCACTTGGCTGATTGCTTGAAGATGTCAGAGAAAGGACGTTGTAGCGCTCGCGCCAGGAAAGTATATCTCCAGGCCATTAGTAGGCCTGATCCAGAAAAACTTTATCCCAAGTCTTGACCATCGTGATGCCGAGAATGGCGGACTTGACCTCCGGGGACCAGCAGGCAAAACAAAAGCATCCAGGTCAAGGTGATGTGCATCAAATGCTTAGCTTCCCCAAACAAGATGAAGAAGCCAGTTGAGTGGTAAATCGAAGTCCCCATTCCGTACTCTGTGAAGCGATCTACTCTGGCATTCAGCACATGCATGGGTGAAGAAAAGTACAGCTTCCGGCACCAAAGACAGGTATTCCCGGTTTGAGGCTCGGTAAGGGCACTTAGTTCAAACGTTTAGATCTCGAAATATCACTACCGACAGTCACGATCCCACTACGTACTGTGTTTTATCTGATGTTGTGCGCGTAACACCTGTTGAAGCGTAGCGTAGAATCGAGGCTTGGGGAACACCTACTAAGATAGGGGCGTCTCAAAGCCAAGCCCTGTGCCATTTTCGTTGGCGGTGAAGCTTTTGGAGAGTCCGGGAACTCGGTAACTTGATGTTTGGAAACTCTAATACTCGGGGAAGCCTAGTAGAGCATGACGTGTGTGTATCAAGCGAGCGGCTATGGAGGCGAAGATGGGTTTTCCAGAAGACTTCCGGAAGAGGCAATGCGTGTTGATTCAAAGAGGAAAGTCAGGCAGTGCGAAGAGCATGACGGCGGAAGCGAGACCGAGCAACTTGGACTAACTAACTCGACGCTAAACAACTAAGAGTTGCTTCACGCCTCTCGTCAAAGGGCGCTGCTAGCCAACGCCCATGTATCCAGTACATCGAGTCCAAACCTGCCGTAAGAGGCCTAGAGAAAGGGGTAATGTCGAATGTGGAAAGTTCTCTGGTCCTGGGCCGTGAGTTTAAGCCCGATACGGCGGGGATAGGCATCGAATATTCCGAATCTGCGGTACGTAAGAACCCGAAAGGTTGGGCGAGCGAGGTAGTTATTAGATTTCTGGTAAGTGGCCGCGGACATGACATGATTAACAAACCTTGTGCTTGAGCCCAGTGGCTCGGTACATGGGAGCAACGCCTTTTAGCGAATCGAAGCGGTGAGCAGTAATACCGCCGCGCCACTGAATCTACCAAGGCATGACATTTCCAAGCTGTTTCCTCGATCCTTAACCGACTGATGAAGTTGATGAGGCTCTTTTTTGCTGTGAATCATGGCACCGGATCTACCCAGGTATCCTGGTCCGCACAAGGGACTGACAGTTGCAGCAAGGGTGGCCTTGTCCAATAGCGAGCAGCGGTGGGAAGAATTACGAGGGATGGATGGATGGATGGATGGCGTAAAGCGATGTTGACCTGGGCTGCTACCAGTCAATTTGGCGCAATGCATGCCACTGCACTGACCGCCCTTTTCAAATAAACAATGTCTTGCAGCTGACCTAACTATGACATGCATCTTGGGCCTTGGTTTTTCAGATTGCCGTGAATTGTCGGGGTTCGTGATCCACTAGATAGATGGGTTCGTTCGGTCTTGCAGATCCACGGAACGCCACGCCATCCGGCCCATCTCAAACACAGTGATAGCACTTCTTTTTTATATCTGGGGGTATGCATATGTACAGTTTCTGAATCAAGCGCCAGCCTAACAATTGACCCTAACGTCATGGGCAATCTAGTTAGTTAGGTACTGATTTCACAAGAAGATATGTTTGATGTTTCAACCAACTGGGCAATAGCAAGCCCCACCCGTCTCAAGCTGAGTGAAACAGTGAAGGACACAATCCGGGCTAATATGCTACCGTTAAACCTGAAGATGATTTAACAAGGGCAACCAAGCCACGAGAGCGGTGAAGGGTTGGTTCTTTGTGGTGGGTGCGCAGTAGCGAATTGCTTTGTTTTGTGACGCTGTCTTCATCCCATGGGCGTTTTCTCGAGCCGGCTGGTTGGAAAGGCAAAGACGCCACCGAGATTTGACAGCCAGATGGTCTTGATGGCGTAAAGACGTATCGATGGGTCCCGAGAGGATTATAAGCCCATGTCGGATAGCAGTGCCTCCTCAGTGGAGAGAGAAATTCAATTCAGTGGCCCAGATTCATGATGGCTTTACGACGGCTAGCTGAAGACGGAGGATGTCGAAAGCTTGCCTAAGCCATTTGCTTGGCTGAAGGCGAGATTTGGTATGTATGCACCTATCCTAAGACAGGCATGGATTACGATTGGGCGATGCTGGGTTGTGGTTTTGAGAATGATCAAAGGTTTGAGTAGCTACTAACTATACTATGCCGTATGCCTTAGTAGTAGGTATGCAGATGTGCTCAGACATCGAGTATTTCGACCAATTGGATGGATAACGGGGAGGACTGGGATCGACTACTGGGAGCGGGAGGGACGGAATTACCCTTGTTCTTGGTTGCACCATGTTCGAGACTGGTGATTTAGGCAGACTGACTTCTTTGGAGCTTAGTAGGATTCCTTGAGAACAGTAGTAGAGTAGCTAATTGTTGCATCTGATGTCTGATTCTGTCTTATGATCATCACCTGTCATATTCCCGTGAACGGCCACGGGACGTGTAGACCGCCCGTAATCAATCACTTCCGCGGACTATAGTTAAGTGGTCTAGCTCTTGTCCACCTATAACTCGGCCTACTAACCTTATCTACATCTATATACATCCGCCTGGTTCACCTGGCAACCGTAACCACCATAATTGGTGTCATGCGACTATAGGGCACAGCACAGCATGGACTTTGTTTGGCCAAAGAATGGACCAACATGCAGGGCGTTGAGCTTTGCTGTGAAGATATATGAACCGTTCATGGCACAGCTGCTTGAGAAGAATGCAGCAAACATATCATCCAATCGACGACGTTTTTTCCAATTCGTAGTCAGACTCAATGCCAGCAGTTATGGAATGTCAACTCTCATCTGCAGGGCATGCGTGGTTTTGATTGGTTCAGGCCGCTGAATGGTTACCGCCGGTGATGATGCAACAACAGAAACTTTGAATTGATCAAACGTTTGCAAACGAATTGTATGAGAGTCGTCTGAGAATCTGGTCTTGTGTAGTAGCGTATTCGTATCGACAATCAATCGGGCGGTTAGTTAGAACAAAATAGTTATGTGAGAGTTTTAAAAATGCGTAAGGTAAGGTAGATGATGCCCTTGTACCCTGCAACAGCGACCCTTGCTGAGTTTATTCAGTGTGTCCACGGTTGCTTGGGCAATGCGCCAACAACGATATAACCCACCACGACCCTATCGCCAGACGCCTCGAGCACCGCATCAAAACGACTCAATTCAACTCCACATGTATCCTCCACCAAATATCGCGGCCTTCTGAGGTAACTAGACATCTTCATCCCCGCATTGCTCCAGCTTTGCTGTCGATCAATCATAGGTCCAGACTGCCTTTGCAAACCACCACTTCCAACACTCGGATCAGCTCCTTGGACAAGGTACACAACCATAGTGTAGTCGCTTCGACATTCGACATCTGTAATAGTGCCACGGCTGTTGTGCTACTGCTGTTCTACACCTCGTATCAGCCTTGCCAAGCACTGCTATCCAGCATCCGTTGCCCACCATGCGATACAACCTCATCCAAATGATCCTGCGCAGCGTCGCTCTGCTCATGACACTCCTCCTAACGGCTCTCATCGGCAACGTCATGGCGTCAAATATTGACGCCGCAGGCTCTGCAACGGCTGCCGTCAACTTTATCATGTTCATCGCCATTGTCTGCTGGATCGTTTGCATCGTCGGCCTTCTCGCTTTCTTTGTTTCAGCTCTCGACAAGCCACTCATGCAGCTACCGTTGGATGGCATAGCTGTTCTTTTCACCTTCATCGGTGCCATTGTTCTTGCAGCAAAGCTGCGTGTCGTCAACTGCGGGGATATAAACCCCAAAGCTCTGCCTGGAGACTGGATCGCCTGGGGCTCAGGCAGTGATGAGGGACGGTGCCGTCGACTACAAGCAAGCACTGTCTTCATATGGTTCCTGTTCGCCTGCGTGTCTGGAAGTCTCCTTTTGACCATCAGAACTGCACGCAATCAGTTCGGCTCCCTTCGCAGTGCCGCTTCACGGCCGTCAATGTCTCAGATTTCTTCAAGCGTCTGATGAGCACTAAACACATCAGAAACCCATAATATAACGGCTCGGCCGTGTTAATGGGGCCCGGTCATGATCTTGTTGGTTCTTTGCTCTAGTACCATCAGCGCAAGCGTCATGGCCACAAACTCTGTGGAACACGATGTATGTGCTTCCCTGAGCTCCGTTACACCAAAACCGCCCCAGGGCATCACCGACTCTTGAGTGCCGGTATCAAGTTGCATTAGGATATAGAGAGCGTTCAGCATTAAGGATCATTATACCAGGATTGTTAGATGTATTAGTATTTTGGAAAGGGGGTTGGGACGGGTAGTTCATTCAGAATAGGTGTTGGATCAAGGGCAACGATCATGCAGCAAATGAAAGTTTAATATAAGGACGGCTTTGGTTTTCAGTATTTCACTGGATATCTGCTTGTTGGTACAATGGGTTCGTGCTAGAGTCTCTGGTTGACAGGAGGAACAAAACAAGCGTGTTTGAAATCATATATTATTGAAAGAAACAAAACATATGCATATTTATACCCCAACACCTTATGAAAGCCATGCATGCATATTACTCAGGTCATCCATTCATATGGAAATCGGATCGTCTGGTTTGAAGTATGTCTATAACGTTGCCGCTGTTTCCACAACGCCCGCCGCCTTGAAGGTCGCCTTATTTGTCAATCGAATATCGACGTTATGCGCCCACTCCATGTATCGTGACCAACCTAAAAGAAATTGGTTAGAATACTCCTCATCTTGGATAGATGGTGATGTAAGTAAGTAAACAAATTACTCACTCCAATAGGCGAATTTGCGACCAAAGTATTTACCCATCCAGGGCACAATCATCATTGTGAGTATCAATTGTAGTTGTTCAAGGCTGCGCTCCCACTCCGCTTGAGCATCAGAGTCGGAGGTATCGGAGTAAATGTCGTCGGTAGATATGGATGGGAGCGAGTCCAGATCATCCTTTTCATCAGACATGGAAGCATCATGGAGGTCAACAAGGGAGGAGTCGGCGGCCATGTTGACAGTCGTTACGGGAGTAACCTGAGTACAGATTCGCTCGGCCAATGCAGCTCAGGATGTGTCTGTAGGCCACAGGACGTTGAGGATGTCTTCGGAGGTCGTGAATGGCGGGTATTGGGCGTCAGGTTGAGTGGTAGTTAGCTATTTTAGAGTAACTTCTTTGTTCAGAGACTGCTGAGTCCCAAGTGTTCCAAGTATAGAGGAGTAAACGGAGACGGAGACCGCTGCCGTATCTTCAGACGTAATTGCGTTGCGACAAGCAGCAATGGAACCTCCCGTCGATCGAGGTGATTGATAGTCGTTAGGATGTAAGGCCGTAGTCGCATCGGGGGCCGGAGCTAGGCTCCGACAGGAACTGGGGAGCTCTGACAAGCTTCCCGCTTGATTGGGTGCGGACCACTTGTACAGCATCACGTGGGTATCCCCGTGACTCCCTATCGTGAAGCTTGGGGGCCGCCTGCGCTATGGTTTGGGCTCTGGTTGACTCAAGGGTATCGCTCACCCGGCCCATGACGTTGGACTGATCTCCCTCTACATCCTAAACCCACAACTAAATCCATCAGAAGAAGCATACCAACAGCGCGCGCAAACTCTGCGATCCAAGAATACAAACGATATATCATTGCGCGAGAAGCCCCAAGCCAAAGATCTTCGCAGTACCTTATACGAAGAAGCCGCTCATTTGCGACACCCACATCCAGCAAAAAACCCCAATAAACGAGCAACCGGCCATTAACGGCAAAAATCAAGAAGCAGCCACATAGCAATCAATCATGGAGGGCGAGGTGAGTGACAAGCCTGCAGCAAATTGCATATAGTAGTACATTTCCTTCCTACCAACCCTTATTGAAGAGGCTTCTTGGACATGACACGAAAAACGACCTACTACATATACCTACCTACCCACTACCATACAGGCCTGCCTGGCTTTGAAGTTCAAATGCTTGTGCCATGCTTTTCATGGCGTGTCTTGTACCCTCTGGACCACACAGGCCCAATCTTTTACCCCTCCAAAACCCTCGAGTGCCTCATCAACGAGCCTATCAGGTCCCTCTTATCGCCTTTTAACCCCCACTACCTCTTGGTGCGAAAGTACCTCTGGTATTGTCGACACCACTTTCTGGGGGGGAACAGGCGATTCGACATCGATTTATTTTACTGTCTAGGCCTTTGACTCACATTTTCCCAACCGCCACCTTCACATCATCATCTATCCTCCACAGCCACAAAACAACTCCGCGTCCCTCAATCGAATTCTTTACTAACCTCTTTATTCTTTTTGTTTTACTTACAGGTACCAACCGAACGCAAATCACGCAAATCTGTTGCCTTCACCGACGAACAAGTTGTTGTCGACGCTGACGGTTCAGTGACCATGGTTAACGCTACCGAAGAACCCAAGGATTCGGCTCAGTCTCATACGCCTCGTACGCCGCCGCTTTCTGCCGCCCTTGAGTCCTTTACTGATTCGCAAACGACAGCCGCTGAGGACCTTCCCCCAGCTGAGGATGGTGGTCTCGACCTTTCCCTGCTCAAGAAGAAGAAGAAGAAGTCAAAGAAGGTGGACGATGCCGATGCCGACGCCGACGCCGACGCCGACGCCGACGCTGCCCCCGCTGACGATGCTGCCCCCGCAGAGGATGGAGGCCTTGATCTGACTCTGAAGAAGAAGAAGAAGAAGAAGGCTCCCAAGGGCGACGATGATTTCACCAAGCAGCTCGAGAAACTTGAGCTCAAGGAGGGCGAGGAAGTCGAGGAGGTTCCGCAGGAGCAGGAGGGTGATATGAACGAGGGAACCGGCATTTGGGCTCACGATGAGACCAAGACCATTGGCTACAGCATGCTCCTTTCCCGCTTCTTCCACCAACTCACCGAGAGAAACCCCGACCACACTTCCCCAGGAACCAAGAGCTACAAGATCCCTCCTCCTCAGTGCATGCGAGAAGGCAACCGAAAAACCGTCTTTGCCAACATTGCCGATATCTCTAAGCGTATGAAGCGAACCGAAGAGCATCTTACTGCCTATCTTTTTGCCGAGTTGGGTACCAGCGGTTCCGTTGACGGAAGCCGAAGGTTGGTCATCAAGGGTCGTTTCCAGCAGAAGCAGATCGAGAACGTTGTCCGAAAATACATCAGTAAGTTTTTGCACTTTTGCGACTGCGGGTTTCTGTTTGCTAATCATCCTTTCAGTCGAGTATGTCACCTGCAAGACCTGCAAATCTCCCGACACCGAACTCAACAAGGGTGAGAACCGTCTTTACTTCATCACCTGCAACAACTGCGGCTCCCGACGAAGTGTTACCGCTATCAAGACTGGTTTCTCCGCCCAGGTCGGCAAGCGAAGAAAGATGCAGGGCTAAGCTGCTCCACGATCTTCTCTTCCTTTCGATACTGTCCCGCCCGCTGCCAACAAAGTTCTTGGCTTGTGGTTTTGGGGAGGGCATGTATCTTGGCAGTGTTCAGTTCTAACTATGCAGTTGAGTCTATGCTGCAAATGAGCGGCTTCTTTCTTCAGCCGTATAGTCTCGACGATGGATGCATTTTTCGGATTTTGCTTTAGGCATTGCCAATGGCCGCCTATTCCGCAAATTATGGTCTTCGGGGTCAAAAGGAGTGATGCTGGACCGTACAACGGGCACCGGACTGATGATGTGGCGTATGGATTATGTACATGATGCCGAAATGAATCAAGACTGCAGCCAAAACCACAAGTCGCTTATGCAGGAGTGACAGCAACGAAGATGCGTATTTGAATATGTTGAGTGCCCTGGTTTTATAGAGACGTGAGGTAGACGTGTACACAAAAAGTATGCAAATAAATTACATACTGAAAGGTCTTTATTAACGCGAGAATAGCGTATTTCACACGCCTTGATGTGGTAATCCAACCACGAATTCACCCCTTACTCCTATCTCTGGAAATTGAGAACTAGTACTCACACCACTAGGGTGCGGGAAACAGCTTGTACATGAAGGGGAAGCTCTGTAGCAACAGATGATTTCCCTCAGACGCAAAATAAGTACATAAAAACGATGCCCCGATTATTCCCCTAGGCCAACAATAAAATCCCCTTTTTTGCTGTGCATTTATGCGTGTTGCATAGTAATGTGTATAGAAGTCATCTGCGTTGATATATGCCGTAATCATAACACTGGCAGCCATTCATGTCTTAATGCCTCTTGGGGCATATCTTGAATGAGCTTTGTACTGTACAAGTGAGGAAAGATATGAGAGAGTGACGAGTTGAGCATCGACCTCCCCAGCAGCTGACCTAGAGCTGCCCACGAGAATTGGCGAGTTAGCTGCCATAATCGAATATTGAGCCACTCATTACAGTATTGTGCTCAGCAACTTGGGGGGCGACAGCATTCTTAGTGGCGTTATCCAGCGTGCTGTCTAGCTCTACTCGAGCGGCTTCGAAGGTAGAGCGGACCCATTCACCGAGACGGTGCTTCTCCACATGCTGATGGAGAATCTTATCCTCCAGCTTCATGATATCGATCAGCTTTGTCCTGAAAGATGTCTCAAAATCGCGGAACCGGCGGTCGAGGTTCTCGGTAAAAGCACCAAGGGCCTCGTGCGGAGACAGGGGTCGGAAAGGCTCATGTGGATCTTCTGTATTCAAGTCAGAATGTGTTCCCCAGAAGTTAGATAAAGATTTCACTTACGGAAGCTGATGCAGTCGGTTAGCATTGAATAGAGCTCAGTCTCTGCCAATCGCTCAACCACCTGGCGATCATCCTTGAGCTGTGTGTCGTTGATCTTAGCCCAATCATCGCGTATAAATAGTCTCCTCCAGATCATCTGCTTAGCCTCTTTGACCTCGTCACTGTGACAGCTACTCTCGGCAGCCAAAAGAGCTAGCCAGAATGGATTTGGAATCTCAGCCCGTGACTCAGGCTTCAGGTAAATCAAGGTCAGGAGGTCAATGAGTGTCATTGCATCCAGGGCCTCGTGCTTTAGAAGCCGCCTCATGCCATCTTCAAATATCTGATGCTGGGCCTTCTGACGCCGTGGTATGTTCATGCTATGAACTTCCATTGCGAAATTAAGCGCTGCTGCGTCATCCACAGCATCGTATGTGCTGGGGAGAACCTGGTTATATAGTTGATCTTGGATCCTGATGGCAACTAACTCTTGGTCGACCTTCTTGAGTTTCTCCTCGGCACGCGCCTCGTCAGCGTTCACCTTAAGGCCACCCGAATCAGTTTTCTTCTCCTCGAGCTCAGCAAGAAGAGCAAGCTTTCCGAGACTTAACTCAATCTTCTTGTTCCATACTTGCTGTTCCTTGGTAAGTGCGAGGGTCACGAGAGTGTCTGCGCTGTGACCGACGTCTTTCTCTTGCTGCACATCGTTGATCCACGATATTCGCGCCAGTTCAGGTTTGCTACGCAGAAACTGGGTCTTATAACCCAACTTGTCGAGATCGAATTCCAGGACAGCTTCAACGCCGTGTTTTTGGAGCAGGAACTCGTATGCCGGGAATGCAAATGACTGGCCGTAAACGGAAAAGCTGTTCTCCAGCTTGGCCTTCTTGTTGTCCCTCAGTCGTTTAAAGGTTTGCCTGTCAACAAGCGACAAGTCTGGCTCAGCAAGGCGATCTTCGAGCATCTGGATATGATCCAACAAAATCATAGGGAGAGCACGGAGACATTCGTGCTTCTCAGCGATAGAGGCTCCCTCCTCCCACCTGCCTGACCGCGCTAGGGCAAGGGGCTTCTCAAATGAACTCGTCTTGTATAGCTTGGCAAATTCCTGAGACATGGTCTTCAGCTCAGGGCGCGTTGCTGACCAACGAGCATATTCCAGAACCGAAGTGAGCATCCCATCGACAAGCGTTGGCATTTCTTCGAAAATCTTGGACTTCACCTTATGGTCCTGTTGATTTGAAGCCCTGGCCGGTTCACCTGCATCTTGATCCTTAAGCAACCATTGATCTGCGAGATCGACCAGACGTTTAATGTTGTTGGCAACGAAATGAGAACCAGTCCATGGCTCGGGAAGGTCGTCGTATCCGTCGCGAAGAATACCTAGGCGCAGTTCTTCAAAACCAAGACCATAAGCGCTCAAGTTGTTCTTTCGAAAATCGAGCGCTGCGACATGCGTGCAAGTGTTGATTTGGATAGCTTCGTGGAGCATGGCAGTTAGCTTAGCCTCGTCAAGCAAATGCTCCCTATAGAGCGTCTTGATGACTTGATACGCCCAAGCTACAAGTATCTCGAGGCGGAAAACATCGCGAGTAAACCAGTATCGAACTCGATCAACTTCACCAGCCTCAGCAACAGGGTTGTGTTTATCATCTTGGTGAATGAACTCGACAATATAACCAATAAGGCTCTTCTTGGCATTCGCTGGTCGTGATGCAGTGAAGGCTTCGTGTCGTTTCCAGAGCAGTGTAGCTACATGCATCTTCTCGGCATCATATAGCAAGCTCCAACGTGTCTTGCGATCGAGGTCTGCCCCCATAATCTTAAGCTGAGCTATCAATCTCTCAAGCGCAGTTGACCGAGCTCGGAGATTGTCCTCTAGCGAAGCCGGGAGAGTAGAGATAAAAGGAGTGTTTGAGCTCAAGATCTCGTGGCTAACTTCCAGTGCAGCATGGGCAACTTCTGCGTTGGAAAATTTGATATCTTGTCGTCCGTCGAAAACCAGAGGATTGTCTTGTTTGACGCCGTAGAAGACGGCCTGTTCGATCTTGCTTTTCGCAGAAACTTTCGGGGGCTTGTCACTAGCAAACTTATCCACGTCAGTTGTCACGATTCGCACTGCGCCGGCACCTCGAACCATGAGAACCACGGCGGGATTCTTCGTCCTGGGTCGATGAAGTCGATGCTCTTCATGGCTAAGGGCAGGCGAAACTTCTTCAAACCCTGAGCCGATGATTTCATGTACATCGTCTTCGCGGAAATCGACAACATCTTCGAAAGCGGCAGGTAAGATGTGACTGTCGGTTTGGAGCTGTGACTCAGGAGACTGTGGTGGGACAGCAATTGATGCGATGACAGTGGCGCGATCGAAGACGACGAAAGCAACCAGGGCAGGGCGAGGAAGATATAGACGTGGCCGTGCGGTATCGGAGGGTGAAGATGGTGCACTATATGAGGTTATGGGACGAATCATTCCTATTTGGCATCCTTGGGGCGTCAGGATAGCTTCAACTAAAGCGTAGCGAGCCGTGCTTCGCAAAGTCAGGCTGACAAGTATCAGAAGATGCTGTACCGAGGAATCGTCGGTGGCCATAGCCTCGCTGAGCCTACTCAACTCAAGGTACTTGGAATCCAAGCCCTTCGGCACGTAAGTAAAATCAACTGCCTCGAAAGAATCATGGGGGTATTCCTGAGATGCGGGATCGGTCTCCTGGAGCGCGGCGATGATGTTTTCACGCACGTCTGCGTCGCCGATCACCTCGTTATGGCCTCCGCGGTGGACTCTCCATGCATGCAGTCGGCCTTTGCTGGTTAGGGCCACGATGTTTCTCTCGCCTGTTCGCGAGGATCGGTCCGCACGGACAGCTGCAACATCTCCTTTGAGAGACAGGTGTTGAAAAGCATGTCGAATACTGCCAAAGATTCCACCTGTGGAGGGCGACAGGCTGTTGCGGAGAAACTGTACAGAAATGGCAGGGCGGCCTTGGCCGTCACGCACATTCATGTAGGCAAGGCGACCAGAGTTGAAGGTGAGAATGAATCCGGCGGATTCGGCGTTCGTGATAGCCACAACCTTTTCCCCAGTCTGCATTCCCGATATAGTGTACTCGACTCCAGTCCGATCCTTCTTCATGAAGACAAATGTAGCCGCGCTGGCAATTGACTCCCAATAGACGACTTTTCCACTACCTCCCATGACCACAACCAGTCCAGGTTCCGCGGATGACGCAGAGGGCGATACGAGGCATCCTACAGGAAGGGAATCGTTGGGTCTGGACGTTGATGGGAGGTTGAAGGAAAAGGTTTCGGGTGATTGCGATGTCGATGTATAGGGCCAGACAAGGGCGTGTGTTTGGGTGAGAGAAAGAGCATAGCCTGTGGAGAAGATGTCGGCAGTTTGGTAGGCTGTGATGATACGGATGAGTACGTTTTTGAGGACCAAAGTTGTGGTATTCAGACTTACCCGACCAATCTGTGCGAATCCTGTCAGGTAGAGCTGGGAGCTTGCTGACGCTGTATGCGTTTGTGCTTGTCTGGATAGTCTCACTGTTAATATGCAGCATAATCGAAACAAAGAAAACATCAATTCTTACCAAAACAAGACTTCCGTCGCCTTTATTAGCGGCGCGGTCGCCATGCTTTGCCTTCTTCGCGCGAACATTCAATTCCTTGCGCAGCACTGGGCCGGGACTCTCGGGAGGAGGCTCGATGTTTTTGTTTTTGTTTTTGGCGGGTAGAGTTGCGACCTTGGCATCGGTCTTTACCTCGATCATTTCCTGCTGGGCATCGGGGTTGACAAAAGTCTGCTCTGTCAAGGGAACTCTCTGTCTCTTGGCTTTTGGCTGCTGAGCGACATGTTCGGAGCTCAAGGGACGTTGGCGGCGGCGTGAGCGAGTTGCCGTCGCAGGGCCACCCTGAGCGACAGATGGAGAAAACATTTTGGGTGGATCGCAAACTGGACACGGAAGAGGTCGATATCGATGGTTGTAACAAAGAAAGAGGTCGCGAAATAAAACGTGTAGTGTTAAAAAGGCGATGGAATCAGCCGCGTGGTCATAGAGGCATCTTGCGGCGTCAACGTGACGGATGATCGTGATGGATCGTTGACGTGAACGGAAGAGTGTGAGCGGTGGACTTTGTGATGGGATGGATGGAGAGAAAACTGGCGCGGCCGATGTGCTGGTCGAAGCCTGTAGAGAGCAGTGACGAAGCGTGTATCGGGAGCCAATCGAACAACAAAAAAGCTAGCTGGTTAACCTAGCTACGGAGTCTGGCGCGCTATGATTGGCTCAAAACTGGACAATGCTCTCTCGAGGTGTGCTAGAGCTGCTACTATGAGCTGGCGTTGCCTTGAAGCCCCTTGAAAGCTTCAGTTGGTCAGTCATATAGCTACCAATCAGAGCCTTCATGTTCAGCCGCTAGCCTTATGTGCCCCACTGGAGATCGCATGCAGAAGGTTTGTTGCAGAGCCTCTTTTTCAAGGTACCTTTTGGCTTGCGGTACCTTACCTTAGTCAGAGCTGAGGTCAAGACAAAGCCTTGCGCTCAGGTATTTTTGGCCTCTCGATACATTCATTCTCATGTACTCCAACTCGAGCTTCGGCGTGTGTGCAAACAACCATCATGAACGAATTGATTCGGGTCACAAACGCATCTAATCAATTTATAAAGGTTTCCTATTTTTTCCCTTTTTACTGATGGTTTCCTTGCAAACACCCTGCGGTCTTACTACACGCGGAGGACCTTTGATGTAGTAGACTATGCTGGGACATTATTGCAAAAGAAGCCTTAAGGACAAAGAAAACTTGAGACCTCAACAGGGGATGCTGAAATAGACTTACAATTTCCTATTTTTATAGTAGTTTAGCTAAGTCTTTCTGCCATTTGGGATCAACGTTTCTGGTTTCTTATATCCTTTAGGTCAGGTACTTTAGGTATCAGGCTGGGTTCGCAATTATTTCATCCAAGCCAGGCTGTGATTCGATCTGGTTATGACGAGATGCTTTGATGAAGATTGTAGATACAGTAGATACAGTAGGGTTCTTTATGTTGTGGATGCATATACTTAGAACTTTTTGAACTGTCTAGACTGTATGTGATACTGTCCTCCATTCCAACTTTCATATCTCTAGGGTAATGCCCCTAAATTTAAGTCGATGATGCACATGGCTTTTCCGATCTGATAACGGCCAAATAGAACAGATGATCGTTAAATTCACCAATCGTCGCCACACGGCATAACGCCCAACGGTTTCATCTTCACTCCAATGTACAGTTTCCAGATAAATTTCCAAAGGTCATATCTCTACCAACGTCTGCATCCACAAGATTAAAGCCTCAATCTCCAGCGAAACCACGTGGCCGGCAAAGATCCTGTTAAATGCCTACCCTGTACCGAACCCGCTAGATCCATCTACTTATTAGCTCATCACTCAACGTTCATGGTGACAGGCTGATAAAGACCTGAAAATGAGACGGTTTTCCACAGCGGTAGTCATAACTGATCCACTCGTCAAGTATCAGGCTCATGTTGCTGCTGGCCTTTACGCCCCTGACCCATCTCAACATAGGCTCGCACGGCACTTACACAAGATATACAACCGAATCAAAGACTACACTCCCCAGGCAGAGTATCGCCAGCGCCTGAATCAAGTAGCCCGCCTTACAGAGTCAAAGCCCAAGGAAGAAGTAAAAGACGATAGTGGAAATATCCTTGCGTTACGGAATCACTCAATATGGCGGAACCCACTGTTCAGGCACCTCCTCTCGACACCCGAAGGAAAAGAGAGTCTTGCTTTGACACGAACACTCACAAACCACGAGTCTGCCATCGAGATAGACTCACCTAGGGGATTATTCTTATCAGGAGAAGTTGGTACTGGGAAGTCAATGCTCCTTGACTTACTCGCTGACGGCCTACCAACTGAGCGGAAGAGGAGGTGGCACTTCAATACATTTATGCTACACACTATTTCACAACTCGAGCAGCACCGAAAGACAACTTTCAGAGCCAGTGAAGGTGAAACAGACTACTCTATCCTATGGATGGCAAAAAAGCTGGTCGACGAATCCCCAATCCTCTTTCTTGACGAATTTCAATTGCCTGATAAAGCAGCCAGCAAGATTCTCAGTCATCTTTTCATCTCATTCTTTCAGCTAGGCGGTGTACTTATTGCATCCTCTAACCGTATGCCGGAGGAGCTTCAAAATGCAATTGGAGTTGATTACACGCCCGCACCGACAAGGGGACTGATTCGCAAGTTCTTTGGCAGTGCAGTTCGGGCCCGAGGGGAGCTATATGGATCTACTAGCGACTTCGCAAACTTCCTTGAAGTTTTAAAGGCTAGATGCGACTTTTGGCAAATGGAAGGAGCTAGAGATTGGCGAAGAAAGGAGGAAACGATCAGTCCGCAAGCTGTGACTGGAGATACTGTCGAAGGTGAAGCCGGCGATGAAGCCGGCATGCAAGAAGTGCTTACTCAGGACAAGTCTGAGTATGGAGCCAAGAAGCCAGTCAACTATTATCTATCCAAGGGTGAACAGGACCAATGGCGAGAACGAGTCGTGTCGGCTGTGGCGTGGACGGGGCCTCAACCATTGCCATGGGAGCCATCAATTATAGTGGTATATGGTCGACAGGTACACACCCCTAGACATTACAACGGCTATGTATTATGGGACTTCGAAAGCCTCGTGGAAACATTCGGCCCAGCTGATTACATTACAATGGCCTCCAATTACCATACCTTCATCATTGAAGATGTTCCCATTCTCACGCACGCAAAGAAGAATGAAGCTCGGCGTTTCATCACGCTCTTGGATGCTCTATACGAAGCTCGCTGCAAACTGGTAATCCAAGCTGAAAACCCACCAGATACTCTCTTCTTCCCAAAGATGAAGACCCCTGCGACCGAGAAGACAAACAGGGCAAACGAGCCAGACAGCCTCATATCCGAAACAATTGCCGAGGTCTATCAAGATCAAATGTCTCCATTCCGACCGAATGTTGCTTATTATGACACAAAGTCGAGCACCTCCTCATATGATCCCGACCAGGACTCTGATTTTGGATTACAAAAGAAGGCGGTTGATTTTGCAAACACCAGTGCTTTTACTGGAGAGGATGAGCGTTTCGCGTATAAGCGAGCAACCTCTCGTCTATGGGAACTATGTAGTGCACAGTGGCATGCCAGGACAGGAGATTGGTGGCAACCGCTACCTATCGAGGCTCGGCACTGGGAGGGAGGTGAAATCTCGAAGCGCCTTGAACATAAGATCGGCGCTAAGCAACTGAGCGATAATGAAGGCATGGGCCAAAGTTTGGAGGTTGAGGAGATGGCTGGGTTATCAAAATGGAGGGTCGAGGATCTCAGGAACCCCGACAGGAGAGCGTAGAGCAACACAACCCAGCTGGTTTACAGAGAAGATATACATACAGTTACTCGAAAACAAACAGACATAACTCATTCCGTGAAAAATCAGTTGCCCATGCAAGAGCAATATCTAGGTAGTCTATGACCGGATATACCGTTATGCCAGACTCCAAAACGCCATGCACCTGTATCTTGCTTGGTCTACTCATACACTACTCAATCCAAGCTCAACTTAGAGGTTTGTAACGCCCGGGGTCCAGCCCTCTCCTATCCTCTTCATGTCATCAGCAAACTTGCGACTTGTGATCTTCTTGCCCCCTTTCCCGCCCATGGGAGCATGCTCGTCCGGGTCATAAAATGGGTTCTGTAACAACTTGACATATGCATGCTGCATGGCGCGAAACACAGGCTTAAGCTCAGCGTCGCGTAGGCCTGCAGCAGCGCCCCGACTTGCAGCTACCGGGGCATTGCCATCGACACGCCGACCGCGCATATCAACAAGACAGACCATTCGGACGCCTGTGTTGGTCTCGAAGCCGTAGGCGGCGAGGCGGTCATCGACAGCGTGAAGAAGCCCAAAGTCTCCCGAGAGGCCAACCCCTGAGACTGCATTGGTCTTTGCGCGCAGATCAAAGACATCGATGGTGGAGGAGAGCAAGAGGGAGAACTGGAGAGGTGTGCGAATCGGAGCGAACGTATTTGTTACTGGATCGAGCGAGGGGAAGATCGAGATATGGAGGGGGTTGTTCTGTGTGTAGCCATGGCGCGTCAGCGGATATTCAGTGGGGCCTATAGCAATTTGGTTTTTTATACTAACATTTCGGCCGATAACGCCTAGACAGGCGATTGAAGGTATTGCGGTGGACATGGTTATCACAGCTTGTTGACGAAGTTGAAGGTTGAAAGAGGAAGCTCGGCTTAGTGGGAGCCTCCATGCTCGCTTGGTGCCTGCGGGCAACCTTAACTTGTAATCCCCACCAGTCTCTAAAGTCAACATAATCAACACTCTGCAAGGCAAATGAATATGCAGACTGTAGTAAATATGAGATTTATTTCTGTTCTCAATACTGGAAATGTCTATTCTAGTTATAGTCCCAAGTTGGAAGCATGATGAGGCGGCTGGAGGCTGGAGGCTGGAATGTCTCTCCTTAGTTCGATTGTCTGAAACCGGCCATCAACTGAGGAACCATTATCCCTACATCCATGGATGTCTATTATTCACACCATGGGTAATTGAACAAAGTCTTCAAGTACGCATATAGCACTGCTTGGTATCCATATGTTTGTACTGTCAAAATAATTCAATAATCGTGAAAATTCATAATCGCTTGCTTGATGCAGCATATCCCACCCTATTAACACACACCCCGAATTCATAATATGTAGTGAATAGTTCCCAATAAAGAACTATGTGACGACTCTCGAGGCTTGTTCAGCCGTCTCATATATCCCTGGCACAACCAAGCTCGTGCTTTTACTCCGAATACTCATCATCTTCCATGAGATTCGCCGTATCTTCAAGCCCCCTCAGAACCTCCTCAACCTCAGATGGATCTGTAATAGCCCATACACCCCCTCCCTTCACAAGGTCCTTGCCACGCATACCGACCTCTTTGCCGACAAGATTACGGCCGACCTTTCCAGGTCCGACGCCCACCCATCGTCGTATGCGCGCCTCTTGATCTAGGTATTTGATGCTATCCCACCAACGAACTGTATCCAGACAGCCGCGGGCCAGCAAATCCTTGAGTTCCTTCTTGCAGCAGACTGGCCGCGCAGATACGTTGCTCACGATGGGCAATTTGCCTGGGAACGTCACAACGTCCTCCTTTTCGCGACCCTTCACCCTGCTGGGTTCTTCCAGGAGCTGGCGCATTACGGTGACTGCTGGTTGCATGATGGGACTGTGAAAGGGACTGTCGGCTTTGAGGCGGACAGCGCGCGGGTCGTAGCCAAGGAATTGACGGACATGGGCGATAAGCGTCTTTATACGCTCGATATTTCCACTCAGTACAATCTGATTCTTGCTGTTTATGTTGGCTATCAATACTTGTTCAATTGGTGGCAGGTCGGCCTGGTCTTCAGCTGAGATGTTGACAAACTCTCGAATGGCCTGAATCAGGCTGTCCATGTGTTCCGGGTGAGATATAACTGCCACCATGCCATACTCGCCACCATACCTTTCAATTGCATGTTTCGTGGCGTCCGACATTGCCTCTGCCCGTTTACGAACGAGGTGTAAACTGTCCTGGAAGGAGATGTAGCCGCCCGCGACGACAGCGGCAAACTCACCCAGTGAGTGTCCTAGCGTCACGTCGAAGTGGTCGGTGACTTTGAAGTTGAATTCGCGTTCGAGGATGCGCAGGATGAAGATGGACGTAGCCATGATGGCCGGTTGCGCATTAGGTGTCTCAGTAAGAACCTTTGATGGTCCGTTCTGAATGATGTCGGAGAGCTTGTAACCCATGTACTCGTCGATCTCGTCTCGTAACTGCGATGCCGTCGAAGGGAAAGCCTCGATCCATGGATTCAGCATGCCAACCCGCTGAACGCCCTGGCCGGGGAAGAATAGGGCTGTTCTGGTGCCGCCGCGATGTGTAGAACGCCATCTTTGTTGTGACAGTTGATGCTTTGGTTGTTGTTGCTGTTGTAAAGCCTGCAATGACGGTCGACTTGGGCTTTGTGGGAGAACGGGAGAGCGAATAGAATTGGCTATTGTGTAAGTGCGACAGCACCGCATCCTGGACATCGCGAGCTTGTCCATTGCCGTCTGAGCGGCGGGGCAGAAGATAGAGGTCAGGATGGACAAAGTGAAGATCTCATGCTGAGGTGAAATGCGTAAGCGAGTGGGACACAAAAGAGGTCACAGGAGGAGAAAGAGCATCCCTACTTGCAATCAACGAAATAAGAAATCAGTCCCAGGTCCCAGACCAAACCCACGAGACTGATCACCCTTTGGGGGCCCTCCTAGTCTTCTCTAGGTCTGGGGTTCGGGAGTTTGCGTGACGTCGGGGTAATGTTAGCGGGACAGGGTACGTACTGATTCCTCGGAATTGGGGGAGTTCTTGAATTGTCATGAAAATCATCGGGACGGGTTTCCCCTTCGTCCATCCAATCATATCGCGAGCGCATTATCCGTTGCGTGATGCTTGGGGTTCCGGGCCTACCCCCACACTTAGAGCCGATGCCCCGACCTCATACGGCTTCGGAGCTCCGTCGCTCCTTGGGAGGCTCTCCGAGACGATACTTCCTAAATTTCCCTTTCACTCCCGCGGCAACGAGCTGTTACATACAGAAGTTCGACAAGACAGGTATCTGTACATACGTTCTTTTTGCTTTTGTCATGACTTCTACCTCTTCTCCTATTGGCCCGCAAGTACGACTAACGAGACACCTGGCTCAGCACAGCATCTTCAAGTCAATTGTTCATGTTTGTGTGTCCCCCCGTCTCGTCTCCTTTCGTCTCCTTTCGTCTTCTTAATTAACATCGTATTTCCACACCTCCCTTGCTGACTGTCAAGTATTTGACACCCTTGTATGGCTTGACACTATCTCCCAGGCCCTTACTCTTGCGTGTGTCGAGTTGAATACTCTCCACCTTCAGACCACTTGCCAACCATCCCTTGACCGAGAAGCTTACTGAGGCCGATGTGGGCATCAGGATTTTGTTCTGCGCGATCTTCTTGGCGTCCTTGTCGTCGCCTGTACTCTCCGGATTCCGCGCCGCCTTAGCAACAGGTGCGCTCTGATATGGCCCGTCAAATGTGTAGTCGGTTCCAAATCCAAACCCGTTAGGATCGAATCCCCCATCACCCTCCTCTGTCAGCGGCCCCACCACAGTGCCTCTGAGTCCAAAGTAGCTTGTTCCGCCGGAGAGCTCCTTTGCGGGAATGTACCATTCCAAGACCTTCTCTCCTGGATTAAAGCTGGCGTCGCCCTTGCTAGGCCGGATCTCAGATAAGTTCCTGACATCTGCCGGGAGTGGGATTGTCACAGTGAGGTCATCCATCAGAGGTGCTCCTGGTGATCCAGGATGAGGTCCACCTAATCGGCCTCCACTGCCGCCTCTTCCCAGTCCCGATGATGCTGGCGAAGGTGCTCCAAGAATCTTGTTGACCTGTAATCGGACTTCGAAATCTGACCCTGTCGCACCTAATCCTGTTTTTACTTCCATATTAATCGGTAACTTGAGGTTGTTGGAGCTGAGACTTCCGCTCTTCCCACTTGAAAAAGGCAGTAAGTCAACCTCGTATCCTGCCAGGATAAATCTTCCATCAGGTGGAATGAAGCTGAGTTCGCCTGGTCTCTCTTTCCACCGGTTGAGCCGCACGCACGGGTGGAACACTGGTAGTTCCATGATGCCCCCGAGGTTGTGTTTTCCTGATGGGCTAGTGATATTAAGCGTAATATCAGGAACACCTGATACCTTTGAGGTGAATGCAATCGTTCCATTGGCAAAGGCAGCGAGAGGTCTTCCTGATGGAGCAAGCGTTACTGACAATGTTTCGACGATATCTGCGTACATCTCATTGGACGTGTGCCGTACGTTGGCTCGCCTCCATGGTAAAGCGGTCGAGTTCGAGGGCAGGATGGATGGTGTGCTTGAATTGGAAAAATTGGCGCCCAGAGGAGTTTTTCTAGCCACAGGTTAGCTCAAATACCAATTTTCCAAAAGGCTCAATGGTTCACTAACCCTGGAAGATTGATGCTTCCCAGTAGTTTTCCAACCCAGCCTTCTTGCTCCACCACTTCACGTAGGGCATTCGGTTCTGTTGTGCTTATCGTACCAGCGTCACACATCTCCGTTAGGAGCTGTGCAACTATGTCGTAATTATTCTCGATCTTGACAGCCAGAAGTGGCGCGCCAAGAAAATCCTCGAATGCATCTATTATACGGTGTAGGAACTCAAAGACTAGCAAGGGTTCGATTTCGGTCGACGATGTAGCAAGAAACAAGAGATTCGCGTGCGTCAGACTGAAGACGAGTGTCGGGGGGCTCGTATTGGGGAGGTAGATCAGGTTCGGTCGCGGTAGAGGGTGTTCTAGGTAGAGGGGCAGAAGATGAGTTGCCGACAACGGCCTCCCTGCGTAGGTATGTGATAGAATAGGGTTTCTGCGGAAAACCGTTAGATAATTAAGTTGCCTTATCGTTCAAACGCTTCTACGAGACATACCGGTTATCATCGTAAATGTGAAGTGCCTCAATAACTCCGTTCATGGTGATGACCTCCCTCGAAGTCAGTGCGTTAGACAAGGTAAGTACAGTAGCTTCGCTTTGCGCCAACGAGTGTCCCAGCAATGACGAAACTCACACTAAAACTCAAGACCCCGGACAAGCATGACTCAGCAAACAGCCCAAAGTTCATCTGCCCATCTGCCCAATCAAAGTTTGGTATCACGCGGCCTCAACCTTTATACATAGAAGTTGAGATTAAATCAAGCCCCAGTTTGTACGAAAACACCCAAAATGTCTGACAAAATACCGACAGTTCAGGCTCTTGAGAAGCCAGAGAAGCTTGAAAATATCCTGCGCCAGGACAGAGGAGATGATTGTTTGCCTTGCAAAGTCGTCGGTCAGTTTTGGAATTTGGCTGTTGCGATTTCTTGCAACTCAGAATAACCTAATATGATAATAGGAAGCGGCGCATTCTTTGGCCTTGGAGCTTACAGCTACTTTTCCGGAATGTCACAGCTTGATAAGCAAAAGGAGCTGATCTTACGGAGCAAGTCGCCATTCGGTATGAGAAGTCGCAAGTTTGGAATCACATCTATTTCGCTTGCTCTGGTGTGGATGGGACTATGGCGAGCTTTCAAATAATCAAGGAAATACCTACAATACGAATCATGTAGCGAACTCATCTCAATTCTAATACGCATCGCCTTGTATAATAACTCCCGGTGCGGCTCCCTTCGGCCAGCTCTAGCTTCCCAATTATCTTCTATTTCAGAAAATCATGTGTTAGTACTATTATGCAAGTGGTTGGGTGCTTGTTTTGTCGCTCAGTCTGCGATACTGCACGCATACTATGCATATGCCCATATTTGTATACCAGTAATTAAAACATAGGGAGCAAGAAACGGGGCAGACATCAATGGTTTCAATAAAGTACAAGATCTTACGGTACATACTGCGAAACTCGTAGTTTTGGTCATTTAGTGCCGAGTCACTAAAGCCCTAGAATTGGTTAATGAAACGAAACTCCCAAGAAACCGAATAGAACCCTAGTGACAGTTTACCAAATTACAGTTGTGTTAGGTTGTTGATGGGTTGACGTACGTTATATCGCTGGAGCTCCGTATAAGCTGCTGTGCTGTGTCCTAAAACGCTAAAATCTCAACTTGAAAGCCCCACATCGAATCTTGAACCATACTCATTCATCAACCCCAAAAAGCGACGACAGCGACCGTGAGGCTCACCAACAAGAAACTACAGAATACATCTTGTTGTATACGAATACAACATACTGAAGGACCTCTTCAAAGCCTTTGTACGGTCATCTGGCCGCAACAGCTAGCTCATATATTGCTTAGCCACCTCACCATCATCTCACCATGCCTATCACAATCCTCAGCCCTCAGCCTCCCACGCCTCGGAGACCACAGGCTGTTGCAGCTACAAATTCCGACTCTGACTCCGACTCAGAAGGCGGTGCTGGTGTTGCGGCTGACGACATTCTCACTCCAGGCGCTGAGATAACTTCAAATGCTCAATGGATGCGGTAAGCTTTCAGCACGTCAAGCCTCACAATTGTTTATGTCACTAACTTCTTCTTTAGTGGACATGGTACTTACGTACCTTCTGGGTCATCGTCTATCAAATCTTCTCTTGCTGGTACTCTCACAAAGACAAACAAGTTGCTCTCTGTGCGGCCTCTCCGAGCCCGCTACACTCCGGAGATTGGTGACTTGGTTGTTGGTCGAATCGTCGAAGTCCAGGCAAAGCGGTGGCGTGTCGATGTAGCCGCGTCTCAGCTTGCCATTCTCCAAATCTCGGCCATCAACTTACCCGGTGGTATTCTCCGCAAGCGTACTGAAACTGATGAGCTTCAAATCCGCAGCTTCTTCGCCGAAGGAGATCTTGTTGTCGCCGAAGTCCAGCAGCTGCACCAAGACGGCGCCGCGAGTCTCCACACCCGCAGTTTGAAGTATGGTAAGCTTCGCAACGGTGTCTTCGTCGCTGTCACTGGAACCGGTGGTGGCGGTGGTGTCGTTCGATCCAAGAGACAGGTCTGGACAATGGATGTGGCCAACGCCGGCGGCAAGGTCGATGTCCTTCTTGGTGTGAATGGATACATTTGGATCAGCAAACACGTAGAAAGCGACCCGGCCGCTGAGGCAGCGGGCATAAATCGTATGGAGGAGAATGTTAGCAGCAAGGTCTACTCGAGTCAGAATGATCCCATGGAAGTGCCGACCATGCGTGAGATTGCGCGAATCCGCAGTGTCATCCTGGCCCTTGTTGAGAACGGACTCAAGGTGGATGAAGATACAGTCACCAGAGGATACAGTGAGGCAGTGGATATGGTCCGTGATACTACTGACGACGACCTGTACCTCGGAGGCAGCAAGGGACAGCACCTAGCAGCCGTTTTGACTGGCCGTTAATGATTATAGACCTATTCAAAAATCCTCTCGCCTTTTGGCAATCTAATACAAGATACCATAACCAACCTCTAGTTTTACGAGACATGGAGTCTCAGTGTCGCGCAATATCAAGTTTTTATTTCATTTAGTTTGGATCATCAACACCGTCAATAGGTGCATTGGGATGTACTTCGGAGAGTATAAATGTCGCTATGATGCTTGACAGAAATTAAGGCAGAGCTGTTGATCATTTTACATGTAACCGTACATACGAGGGTTTCCTCCACTCCAATTACCACCGTAACTGCTTTCCTTTTCTCAGCAAACAGTGTTAGACCACCAAACCTTGGGGAGCCCTCTTGTTTTAGCAAGGTCTTCTCAAGTTATGTAACTGGTTAATAAGAGGGCGGCATTAACTAAATGATTATCGTGTGAGCAATTGGCTCAGAACACCTTTCTTTGCTTCCAGTATGGCGGCTGCAACCACAAGGACGGCCCACCTAAGAAGAGCGCCCTTGGACTTCTTTGACCCGAGACCGAAGACCAGCGCAAGGAAGTATGTAATTCCCTTGGTTTTGTTACCGTTGCGATCAAAGTTAGGCTTTGCGTCGGCAACAGCCTTCAATCGATTCATAACGGGCCACTGGTATGGCATGTATCGCACGCGAAAGAGGAAGTCAGCCCAGTAAGGGACTTCGGCGATAGTACGCTGATGGCTAAAAGTTCTGATGGAGTAGATGCCATGATAGTTGCCCATTCCAGACTGGCCAACACCTCCCAAGGGAGACTGTGGAATCTGAGAGTGGAAGAAGGCATCATTACATGTGGCGCCGCCAGAGGTAACATTGTCAAGAACTGCAACGTGTTAGGTATACTTTCAAAATAATTGGAGAAGTCAACGTACTCTTATTATTCTCGGCCTTGCTTCCAAAGGCATTAAGGGAGAGAGGTGTCGGGTCAACCGTATTAGCAATGTCGATGGCCTGGTCGAGGGAATCAACCGGCATCATTGCGAAAATGGGGCCAAACGCCTCTTGGGTCATCATACTGTCGTTGATGTCGTCAACAAGCACCGCCGTTGGCTCCATGAAGAGAGTAGATTCGTCCATGGAGCCACCGAGGACAATCTTGCCGTTGGTGCCATTAAGCATCTTCTTGAGGCGATTGAAGTGGCCAGCATTGACGATGCGGCAAAGGTCGGGGCTGTTTTTGGCGCCTTGGGGGAAGAAGGTGCGCATCTGGTTGTTGAGCTCACCCAAGAATTGAGAAAGAACACTTCGCTCGACGAGGATGTAGTTGTGAGACATGCAAACCTGGCCTGCATTGAGAGACTTCTGGAACAGAAGTCGTCTGGCGGCCAGTTTGAGGTTGGCGTTCTTGGTGACAAAGGCCGGGTTCAAACCACCGAGCTCGAGAAGCACTGGAGTCAAGGTCTCGGCAGCCTTCTGGGCAATAATCTTGCCGACTGCCTTGCCACCGGTGAAGCAAATCTTGTCGAACTTCTGCTCGAGCAGAAGTTGAGTCTCGGGCAAAGCACCATTAACATACGTGAAACATTCGGGGTCCAGGGACTCGTCAAAGATCTTCTTGAGCACCATGGCACAGTTGGGAGATGATTCAGAGGCCTTGAGAACAACGCAGTTACCACAAGCGATCGCGCCAATGACAACAGGGAGGTTGAGCTGAAAAGGGAAGTTGAAGGATCCAATGTTGAGGACAACACCGAGTGGTTCGAAGCGAGTGCGGTGCTTCATGGCACGGAACTGCAAAGGGACATTGGGGACAGGCTCATCGCGTAGCCATTTTTCCATGTTGTTGACCATGTCGATACATTCTTGCTTGCACCAATCAATCTCGGCCAGAACAGCCTCGTACTTGCACTTGCGAAGATCTTTGATGAGAGCATCCTGCATCAGTTCAGCGTTGTCGACGATGGCCCAGTACAGCTTGCGAATCTGTTTCATGCGAAACTCCATGTCTTTGGTGCGGCCCGATCTGAAGGTCTTCCTCACGAGATCGACCTTGGCGGCGATCTCATCGAGAGGCGTGTGCTCCAAAGGAGCAATGGTATAGGATGAAGTGTTGCCAGCCATGTTGATGAGTGAGTGATGTTGAAATGTGGTTGGTTGGCTGGGTAGATTAAGTGCTGAAGCCACTGCCTGTGCTTTTGGTTGGTGTCGCGCGTTGGGGACGTTTTCAGTTGAAGGAGATTTGGAAACTTGGAACTTTTGGTGATGGATTGTGTTGATGAGTTTGAGAATGCGATGATAGAGGACTTGTCCTGATTAATCAAGTTACCTTGCCCAGAAGTTGAGATTGGGTGAGTTCGTGGCTCTAGTATTTCTGCGCAGCCTCAATATAACGGTCATAGACTTGAAGCAAGACCGAGACTATGCAGGTAGATGAGATGTAATAAAGAATATAAGGGGATGGGATGCAAATGAGGGGCTCGTTGTATCGAACCCTGGATCGCCTCCCTCCCTGCCCATCTACATCCACGTGCTGAATCATGCCGAGGCACAGTGTCGACAAGAGCTTCAAATCGCAGTACTACGTAGTAGGCAAGGTAAGGTACCTAAGGTAGGTAGGTAAGGTATGGGACGAACTGGTTCAATGGATGACAATGACGATCAAATGCATTCCCTTAGGTTCCAGTCGGTGCCCGCGCGCATTTGGGTCCAACACGCTCTAAGAACCACCAGCCCTACCTACATCAGGTACGCCCGGCCTGTTCAACTAAGGTACCTACCTTAGTGCTAGTCCGACGGCCGAATCTCTCATAAATTCAGTAGGTAGCTCTTCCAATGGCATCTTAGACCAGTCCTTTATTCCTGACTTATAATTAATAAACTCGACTTCAATATTATCATTGAACTTGGTTATCTCTTCTACCACTATTTTCCTCGGTATGCACGGCTCAAATTAAGTTGACACTTAACGTTATTGCTGCTGCGTTACTCCGTCCGTACTTTATTAATGCCTTCCTTATAGTGTAACACATTGCCACCTATAACGCACACCTCGCATGGTAGGTCTGAAACCGGCATAGGGTGTTTCTTGGGCTTTGCCAATCAATTATACCAGCATTTTCCAAATTGGCATGATCTTCATCCTTCTGTTCCCGGTACTCTACGGTCAGAAGCAGCCCAGCCCGGGCCCATCTTTTAAGCTGGTGATAACCTCACTTTAAGC
>JABSTL010000702.1:0-50182 GCA_013759095.1 Fusarium sp. NRRL 29148
GGGCAAATCTGAAGCCAAGGGTCTAGGCTGTCGTAATGGAGGGTGCCGACGCTAAACCTGCGTCGCCTTCTCACGTTACGCGCTCTAGTCTTCGCAGCGCGTACTAGTACTTTATACAAGGTTAATTTCCTGTTCTTTAGTCTCATTTTGGTCGATCACCACTACTTTATTGCATCAGACGTTCTATTCTGTTCTGTTCTTTTGCATCGTGGCCCGATAAACTACAGAGCTAGCTAGAGGTTATTCAGTGGAGAAGTTGGGGAACACTCCAGAGCGGTCTTGGCGGGTGCAACAGCGAACAACAACAAGGCTTGTGACTGTGACTGTGACTGTGTCACGATAAGCACGCCAATTGCGGGCGCACTCAGTATCGCAAACACTCTTTCAATTGATACGGGCGCTACGTAGTACAACGGACAATTTGCATGTATGGTATCTTGAGCTTGGTGCACGAGATCAAAGACGGTGATCAATGTGATGCGATGTGACAGTGGAGAAATAAGCTTGTTGGTTTGACACTGTAGATCTCGCAAAATGTCTCATCTCAAATGTCTAGTCCATTCCATTTCTTTGTCGTAGTCTGTTTGCATGTGATGCTCTGCTCTTTCATCTCAATTGGATCCCCTGTTGCTCACGCGCCTTTTTTGGTGTCTCACCGCTTGACGTCTAGACCCTTCCCTGTTGGTGGTGCATTGAGGCTGGGTCAACTCGTGATGCAGCCCGGTGTCACCAGCAGATGTGGGGAGTTCGATGTCGCAACACGCTAAAGACCTTGAGCTTAGGCGACGAAAATAGTCAGGCAAGTCTAGCCTAAGCTTAGCGTATCTTTGACTGGTTTAATTCGGCATCTTACTCTAAAGTATTGGCTTTTCTTATCCGTACTCCCTGAGGCCATTCTCCCCGCTGGATCCCCACGATGCGCACTCTGTAATTGTTAGTGGCTCGGTAATTCATCAGCAGGGATTGTCAGCTGGGTCAGAGCCAAGATAAAAATGTGAGCTAAGGAAGATTTCGGCGAATGGCCAATCGGGATTGGGGACGTCGTTTTCACGAGGAACAGTTCCCAGTTTGGACAAATTGAAGCTATTCCCAGACTCATCGTCTCAAGGTATCAAGTGATATTTATTTTCCTGCTCCCGTCCTCTAACTTCTAACTCTTTTATTATTAATTAATGTAGATTAACATGCGCATTGTGTGGATCTTTCTATTCTTACCCCATTTATGAATTGTAATGATGCCAATGCCAGGTACTTGATCGAGCTCGCGATGCAATCTGGGGATCGATCTGTATTAACTGCAAGGTATGAGGTCAATGTCTAAGCGAATAAACATGAGGAGATTTCAGCGACATCAAAAGTCGGGTAAACAGATATAGAAAAACGCCATATCGCGTAGAGAATTGCATGACATGTCATACATTTAAACGGCAATACTCAGCCATGAGCATGTCCAATAAAGCTGATTTGAGCACCACAGCCATCTTTTCCGTTGTCTCCATACCTTCTCGCATCCTAATCACGTCCGAGACACTACGATATGCTCATGGGAGCGCAGGGTTCTCCCCGCTCATTGCTCTTGACCCATTGACGAGGCCAAACGCAAGATACGCAGCAGCTACAGGCTGGCTTCGCCTCTGGATATCGCTGGAGATGGACGAATTGGCCACAGATGGTAACTCGCCGAAATGGTACAGGCTCCGGATGAAGCTTAGCGACCCGAATGGACATTGTAGAAAGCAAATGTCGCAGAAGTCCAAGTTGATTGTAGTAAGTATCTCCTCGAGGAGGGCGGCAATGATAGGCACTATATAGGCGACCCAGGCGAACGTTGTAGTATTCAAACAAAGTAAATTGACTTGAAACTCATGAATAAAGCTAGTGTAACTATCTGCATGTTTCAAACCCCAAGCTATCCAGAACGTTCAAGCAATCTTCTCCTTCAAGCCTGAGTTTCCATACAGTGAATGGCCACACAAAAGCCATGTGCCTGATATACAAACACCAACCGATCACTCAACATGGCTCATACTCTTCTCCTTGATATCCGAATCATGGTCGCCTCGTCGTTCGGTCACCTCATAAGGATTGACATAGGTAGTCGCAAACTTCCTCGCCGAGACGCCCTGATCGAACAGCATATCCAGCTCAGCATAAGACCGATCCTTGGGCTCAGGGAGTCGGAAGTAAGCCCACAGAAAACACAAAGCGCAGTTACCAGCCCAGAAGAAGGCCGACTTAGCCCCCCAGTTCCAAGCCGTCGGGTTCAGCGAGTACAAGCCGATGATGTTGGTGTATGCGACACCGACGATGTTGTAGGCATTTCGGGCCAACACGATGGTCCTCTGGCGAAGTCGAGACGACGGAAGCTCAGCAACGAGGGAGTAGCAGACAGGGCCGACGGTGATGTCGTAGGTGAAGGTGTAGATAAGGAGAAGCGATCCGATTGCCCAGGAGTAACCAGGTGCCTTTGCAGGAATTCCTAGGCAACCGGTGACGAAGAGGATAACGGTGAGGAGGAAGAGACCCCAGACGTAGATCTTGCGGCGACCGACGCGGGCCATCAACGGCCAGGAAAGCACGGTACCGACGAACCCGAGGGCGAATTGACCGATTGTCATGGTGAAGGCGGAAGATTCGGCGAGACCGGCTTGTTCATAGAAGTATGTCGAGTTGCCCATGAAGGAGGAGCCGCAGATGGTCTGGCAGATCCAAGTGAGGCACGCAATCTCAGTTCGGCGGAGGTTGACCTTTCCTCGGAAGCAGTCCAGGTATCCGGTTCCCTCGCTGATCTTCTTCTCAACCTTGTCGGTGTGAACCATCATGGCAACGGTATCGTCAGCATTGACACTTGTGCCCTTGCTCTGCAGGCGCTCCAGTGATCGCTTAGCGTCCTCGACACGGCCCTTGCGGATGTACCACCAAGGAGACTCTGGGGCAAGCAGCACAGCGATGAGGATAGGGATGGGCCATACCCATTGGATAGCAAAGGGAATCTTGTATGACCACTGACTCTGCAGACTGATGCATCCGCGCAGCACGCCTGAAGCAATGAGCTGTCCGATGACCCAGCAGAGGTTGACGTAGGTTGTGAGATAGCAACGAAGGTGGATTGGGCAAACTTCAGCGGCGTAGGTCGTAGTCAGTGTCTGAAAGACGCCCCATGGAAGACCGCAAAGAATCTCGCCGGCCAACAACATCGACAGGCTGACAGAGAAGAACTGGATGAAGATAAAGGCAGTCATCATGACGAGCGCCGCTGCTAGAACCTTCTTGTACCCATAACGGTCGGCGAGCCAGCCGCTAGCGTACAGGCCTATAATCTCGCCGACACTGGCACCGTTGGTGAGGCCGGACTGCCAAGCGGCGGAGATGGAGTATCCTCCCTTCCCGTCCGGGTGGCCGTAGTACTCGTTGAAGGGCTTCATGGCGTAGAGGTTGCCGATGAGGATTGTATCGTAGCCCTCCATGATGATGCAGGTGGAGAGAGCGATTGACCAGCCCATGGCTTTGGGATAGGCACGGAGACCCTCCATGAAAGTCATGTTGTGTTCTGCGGCGGCGGCATTTTCAGCTGCGGTGAGGATGCCACGGAGCTCTGCGCTGTCGTTGACCTCGTGGATGTGCTGAGCTGCGATGCTCTCACGGCGATCGTCCATATGAGCGACGCCCTTTTCATCAGGCCCGTTGTTGAACGCCATGATGTATGGCAGTGGGTGATTGTGAGAGTATCAGAATGGTAAGGGTGAGGTGAGATGGTAGACAATTGTAGTCTTGATGATGATCTGTTCATGATTTGGGGGGAGGAGGAGGCATGGCTTTATAGATGCAGATCCAGTACGCACACGAGATTCCAGCTCAGGCCAAGTTGAGAAGTTCAGGGAGAGTATTAACTCGATACGAGCAAGCGGACTAGAAACATTGACCAATCGGTTCGCGGTCTGGAGTGTCTAGACTACCCCAAGTTCTGCGTGTGGAGTCGCGGGGACCCCAAATGTCAGAATGCTTGGCCACGCGGGTGCAAACTCTAATACAGGGAGAAGTCGTCGGTCCGACATATCGGCTGGCGGTTTAATTGAGCCTGGACAACCTGCAGCAACGAAGGCGCCTCTTGAGCAGGCTGAATCTAGCCCGTATGTTAGCGTAGCGACCCAAGGGAATAGGGAGAGTAAAGTATGCATCAAATGCATGCTCTGTGTTGCGGGTGGCGCCATGGTAGCGGCCAGAAGCAGGCAATTAAACATTCGATCTCATGCGCCGGTCCAAGTATCTTTAGAGCGTTGAACCGTTGTTCAACGCTCTCCAAGCGACTGCCGAAATAAAACGGACCAAGATAGCTCATTATGGCCTTTATGGCTATCCATGTGGTAGACCTTTACAGTCTTGCGAGACTTACTCCATCCAACTGCAACTCATCTCAACATGTCTAAAACAATAAATGGAGACTCGATCTACGACGTAGCTACGATCGAAGAGTCTCCGCAGATCACAATAGACAAACGCGGGGAAATGTCTCCTGCATCATCTCCATCCGATGCTCTACCACGTTGGAGCTCTCATACCAGCTAGTTCGAGACTTTGTTCGTTCTTGACTAGTGCCGACATCCCGTCCCGGATAACACGGCAAGCCTTTCACGAAACAGGAAACATCATTAATCCACATGATGACTTTTCTCGGACCGACGAAATAAGGGAGCCAATAATGTAATTCATAACCAGACAGATAATGAACGCCATGGTTCGATAACCTCGTTGAGGTCAGGTCGCAGTTTGCGGGGGAGCCAGCGGCGATGCTGAGTGGTGTACCGTCGGGCCGGGTTCGTTGCAGTGGTATGAAGGTCTGGCGCTATGAAGTGCGACATGCATGAGGATTATCCCACGGTTGCTCTTTTTACAACATCACCTTCTGCTGGGTCTGGGTCTGTCAGTAATGATCCGATAGCTCTGGATGATGGCGAATTTGGTGAAGCTATCAAGGACGAGCCGGACCTGCTGAATCGGACCTGCCCCAAGCCTAGCATATGCGTCCAGAGGCAAGCCAATCATTGATCCAATTCAGCTCACCTAGGTATGTTCTTCCTCACTTGTAGCATTAGGGATGAAGGCTGAGGCTGTCTGTCGCGGCAATGCCTGGGAGCTCTTGGAGTCTATCCTAGTTTCGATACCAGATTATCAGTTTATGTCTTTCTGTCCTCCCATGGTATAACTGTTCCTCCAATGCTTCCCTCTATCGTGAACAGTTTCCCAATCACGCCCTCGTCGTTAAAGAGACCACCGATCTTTGCGCGGTTCCTCCGATAGCTTCATTCATTGCAATGAATATTAGACTTGAGCATGCTATCAGGTCACAATATTCGTACCCGTCAGTTGCTTGCCAACACTGCCTTACGCGACTATGGCCTTGGGTACAGTGTCGGTGAGGTTGTTGGTAAGCTTGTCGGACATCTTGACGATGGGAATCCCTCGACAAGAGTAGACTTGGTTGGCTAGGCATTGCTGATGGTATGTGTAATTGATGGCTGTGATAAGAGTGAGACCTGCCAGTGTATATTTGATGTCTCGTACACTACTTTAAAGCCGTTGTATCAGCCGTTATCGATCTATCATGTCATGACAAGTCAAGATATCATCTACACAGCGCAGATCTGTAATGCAGACATGTCAGGTCCATCGCGCGATCACTGGAGCCTAACCCAGATGGGGGTTGGCTCGATGTAATCATGAGGCTAAATGGTTGTAACATACTCCCATCGGCAAGCGGCAGCGAATCTAGTGAGGCCTGACGTGTAGGTAGCGAGGTCACTTAGAACAAAAGAGTGAGGCGCTTGAATTTAATCTGTGCGAGGAGACTGCTAGTGGATATGATTCTGATAGAACATCATGGAACCGCGGATATTGTAGCCATAACAGACAATTGGTGACCTGGTCCAGACATGAGTGTCCTCAAGGCATCACATGTGCTGCAAAGACAGCTACCAAGGTTTTCAGTGACTTGAAGTCTCCAGTGTATCAATATATAAGGATATAGAGTTTCTAGATACCAATTGAAGACCAAGTCTTGGCAACACCAAACATCAGACCTCAGCATCCTTGATGATTCGCCCCTCGGAGTCATCTGCATACGCATCTACCTTGGTGTCAGCGAACTTTCGAGCTGCAGTGTTGTTGGCGAACAGGATGTCGATTTCCTCAAAGGTTCGGTCCTTGCACATGTCAGCAAGTCATCACCATCGATCAAACCAGGTGCATACCTTTGTTTCGGGAAGACGGAAGTAGGCCCAAGTGAAGGTCAACAGAGAAAGTCCAGCCTAGATAACGTCAGAGATGAAACGAACATGAGAATACCAATACTCGCCCAGAAATAGCCGACTTTGCCCTTCCAGTTGCCTTCAGTAGGATTGATCATGTAAGGACCGTAAGTGCCGTTGAGGATCTGCGAGATGTAGTACGCAATTCGAGCAAGGCAAATACTCTTACTGCGAACACTAACGGCAGGAATCTCACCGATGATGGCATAGCAAACAGGTCCGATGGTGGCGTAGAACACAATCTCCCAGATCAGAACAATACCAGCCTGGCCAAAGCTAACAGCTTGAGTCTGGGGAACGCTCGCGAGTATACCGATGATGAGCATAAGGACTGAGCAGATGCCACAGGCCCAGACGTATAACGCTCTCCTGCCGATACGGTAGATGAGAAACCATGAGATGATGACCCCGACGGAAGCGAGTCCGAGTGCACCGGTTGCGAACTTGAAGGAGTTGCTTGGGTCGACGCCGGCTTGGACGAAGAAGTAGGTAGGTGTACCGCCGATACCAACGCCAGTTGTGTTTTGCGCGACGAAGACAAGACAAACGATTTCGGTGCGTCGAAGATTGATGCCCTTGAAACAGTCGAGGTAGCTGGAGCCCTTGGTATGTTCGCTCTCAATCTTGTTGGTGTGAACAATCATAGCAAGCTGCTTGTCAAGATCCTCATCGGTTTTGCTGCTCTTCGCCGAGATACGTCTCAGAACAGCCTTCGCGTCATCGAGACGATTCTTCTTGGCAAGCCAGTACGGCGATTCAGGTGTGAACCAGAGAATGATGATGAGAGGAATAGGCCAGATCCACTGAATCGCAAAGGGCAGACGATATGCCCATTGGGTTGCGTTGTCGGAAAAGCTGAATAAGACACCAGCGGCGAGGAGTTGACCGAGAGCCCAGCAGAGACAAACGTAGTTGGCGAGATAGCCTCGAAGAGCCATGGGACAAATCTCTGAGGCGTAGGCAGGAGCCATAGTCGCAAAAACGCCCCAGGGTAAACCACAGAGAATAGACCCAACCAGAAGCATCGGAAGATCATGTGCAAAGAAAGTAATGAAGATGAATCCCGTAACAGCAATAAGAGACGCAACAAGCGTACGACGATATCCAAACCGCTCCGTGAGCCAACCATTAGCAAAAGCACCAATGATAGTCCCCACGGCCGTTCCATTCCCAAGACCAGCCTGCCACGGTCCTGAAATCTGATACCCAAGCTTATCGCCGTACCAATCACCATAAGCCTTCTGAAAAGCCGGCTGAGCCATGAGATTGCCGATGAGGACAATGTCATAGCCTTCCATGATGATGGACGACGATAGGAGGAATGACCATGCTATGGCACCCGGGTAAGCTTTTATAGCTTCCCAGAGGGACATGTTGCGGTCGATGGAGGCGCCTTGTTCGCCTTGGACGTGGCTCCATTCTTTCTGGGAGGTGACATCTTGCTCGATGTGGTCGGAGTTTTGTTTCTCGTGGAGAGACATTGTGAAGAAAGGTGATGAAGATGATGAGATGGAGGCTATAGAAGGATCGTCGCGTGTTTAAGTAACATCGTGCCAAGGTCATCACCCCATGGGGATAGAGTAAGAAGATTAGGTTTGTTCCTTTTTGCGGGGGATCGATAGTACTTTGCTGTCCAATCGGAGCTGGTCTCCCGCCGGAGAACGAGTGAACGGGGTATTTCACTAGTCACGGCATCATGAGGCAAGACGCTCCGGTGGAAGGGAATGACACTTGAATGTGAACTAGCATTCCGATTCTGGACTCATCGATCAGAATAATCAGGTGCATCTCCCCAAATCGTCAGATAATAACTCTAAGTTTAACTCTAAGTTTACCTCTCTTGCATTTCCGCATCTCGAAAAATTTCGCATCCCACCGGAGTTCCCTTTAAAGGCTTAGTCTCAGTCACTTTATGGGTATATACCTCAGCGCTCTACACGTTAATTCACACGATCAAGCACGAGCGTATACCATCGCAAAAATGCCGGAAGATTACATGTCCATGCTGAAAAGCCTACCTTCAGAGGTAAACAAGGTCAAAGACCCTGTCGTCGGAGTTGCAACGGTAGATGTCACTGTTCCAACAGGAGCGCCTCGTCATCTCGCGTCTGGTATCTTGTACGGAATCCCGGATAGACCTGATCAGATACCGGATCACTTCTACAAAGATATTGGGTTCAATTATGGTCGCGGTGGTGGATCTCAGTTGCCTGGGACCAAAGGCTACGCCATCAGCCTTGAAGACTACGAAGTAAACGACATCCGAGAATGCTTGTATATGTATTAACGTGATCTAGGCTCGCTTTGCTTCGGCGTTGAGCAACTACAGAACTACTCGAAAGCATGGCGGCGAGTTCATCTACTTGCTCCCCGCTGCTTGGGGTGCTGATGGTGGACAGTCCGACGGCTTTGCGTACCCTGGAGATGACAATGATTGGACAAGCTGGGATGCGTTTCTTGAGCGGACGCTCGATGATGTGAGGAATTCTGATATGACCGAGGGTCTTGTTGTGGATATTTGGAATGAACCGGACTTGAGCTTCTTTTGGAACCGCTCGATGGAGCAGTGGTTGGAGCTCTGGACTCGTTCGTTCAAGAAGATTCGGCATGTTACTCCCCGGGTACTTGAACCCTTCCTAATGTGTTCACAGAGAAGTGCTCCCATCTGTCCGGATCACTGGTCCAAGCATATCGGCCATTCCTTCAGCATCGCATGAATGGTGGTCGTCTTTTCTGTCTCGCTGCAAAGACAGCCTACCCGATCAATGGTCCTGGCACATGGAAAGCGGCGAAGACGCAGTCACCATGGCGAATTCCATGGCATCGTTCCACGGTCTGTTATCCAAGCACGGTATACCTCTCGAAAAAGCCCAAGATGTCAACATCAACGAGTATGCGGTTTATGGAGAACAAGTTCCTTCTGCAGGTGCGTGGTGGATTTCTGGTCTAGAGCGAGAGAATGCACATGGCCTTCGGGGGAATTGGGCCATTGCTGGAGCGTTGCATGACTTCATGGCTGGTAGGTCCGTTCAATATCGTCTTGGTTTAGATACTGATGATACCAGGTCTTTTGAGTAAGCCGAACGGCAGCGATGGTAGGTACGCCATCGAGGGTGAGGGGTACTGGCCGACGGCTGAGTATCAGGTCTACAAGTACTACGCCTCGAACATGAAGGGTCAACGTCTAAAGACTAGTGCTAGCCCAGATGGATTGCTTGATGTCTATGCCACCGTTGAGGGAGATGTTGTGCGGATATTGGCCGGTACTCGCTCGAGGCCAGGGAATTGGTCGATTGATGTAGTTGGCCTGGCAGATGACTCACGAGTCAAGATTAGGGCATTTGCGTTTCGTGTTGTTGGTGGGGATAAATTCCGGAGTGTTGGTGGCCCTCTTGACCTTGAGCAGACGGAAGAAGTCGTGAAGGAAGGGAAGTTGAACTTGAAGATGAAGCATCAGGATCCTACGACGGCTTTTGCGTTTGAGCTAGTGATTACAGAGAGAAGGTAGACAAAGTCAGGTTTAGAAATATACTTGTAAGTTTATACTTAACGTCCTGCTTAATTAGGCTTCAATTAATTATAAGTAAGCGGGGTTAATGTGTTATTTGTAGTTGACGCTTATGGCTGAGACCTTAAATGAGCAGAGAACATGGCTACTATTAAGACCACCTGGTCAAGGCAATCATTGCGCTACTGAGGCAGATGAACCTCGTATGATTGACTTCTGCAATGGTGGCATACGACAGGACCTTCACTGTTGGAAGAGCCATGTTCCAAAACGTAAGGTATTCAACTAATGTGAGTATTCATACTAAAGTATCTATTACTAGGCGAGTCCTAAATCAACAACACTCCTTTCCTGAAGATCCTTCCAGTGATATTTGCGTTATAACTTGTGAACGAACCTTGGAAAGCAGCTACTCCCGTTACATTAGTGCCGGAGCTGAAGTCCACTGTGATAAACCCGCTAATAGGCCGATCGACTAAACCGTGAAACCCGAACTTGGTGCCTCTGTTCTGTAGGGCCAATCTATCGTTTTTGTCTCTGAAAATGTTAAACGTCGTTGACTGCCCTAAGTATCGCGCAAAAGTATATTGGGTGTATGTACGGCCGGTCGCCATGATGCGGTTACCAAGGACGAACGGCTCGAAGTACGAGTTAGACGTGTACCACAGATCTCCATTCCACGTGCCCCCACCCATTGACATTGGGATTGGTCCGTTCAGAATCACAATATCCCAAGGGTTTTGAAACCCTGATGGCTGATTCTTCTGATAATGAAACATCGCTGGAAATCGGTATATCCAACCCGGTTGCTTGAAGTCCCAAGCGTCCCCCATTCGTCTTTCGAAAGTGACTTTCCATACCGTATAGGTAAGGTTGTAAGGCGGGCCGGAGCGCTTTTCGTGCTGATTTTGAGTGTCTGTGTTTCGATTGCCCAAATCAAAGAAATCAGGGTCATCAACAACAGGGGCAGAGCCATCGTCTTCGAACTCGAAAAGGCTTTCGAGTGAAGAGCTCTCAAGAGCTACAGGAGTAGCCTTGACCATGTTCACGAGGAGTAGCAGGAGATAAAAAAGATGCATGTTTGTGGTGCTTCTTAAGTAATTGTATTAGTAGGGGTTGAATTCATTTGGTGATAGAGATCAACTCTGGGCCTATTGCTGGGATAGAGTAGATTCTAATATACCTTTGCCACTTGGCTGTCCCGGAGAGACCGCGTTGTTACCAGCAAATGTTCACTTACCCGATTTGGCAAACGCTTGAGCTTGTCTAGCTATTCGGAACTCAGAGTTTATGGCACATACCAGCGCCCCTTACTGTTTTTTAATGTCTCATGTTCTGGAAGAGGTGTACCCAATAGATTTCTCGTGTAATAAACAATAGTATAGCTTGCATTCCACTGCCTACTGATGCTGTGGTTTGGTTTCAAACCTCTTTGAACTTCTACAATGAGCTTGTCCTTGTTTAGATAGAAGATCTCTCTGCTTTTAGCCTAGTTCGATGTCAACCATGGCAGAAAGAAAAGGCTTGAAACCTGGGCATAGAGCAAAGTTTGAGTCTTCCCACTGTATGTGCTTAGAGACCAATCTTCTGATATTTGCCTTAGCTCCAAGCCTGTGGCTGCAGTCTGGGCCTTTTAGCCTATGATCAGAACTATACCAGGCAGGAACAGGTATGCTGGCTGTTTATTTAAACTGTCGAGACCTTAGGCTGTTTTAGTAACATTGGCGCTAAACTCACTTACAGCTCCGTGGCGTTCGACTGATTTTCTTTTCGATTAGTGGGTATTGGTAAAGCTTGATGAACAGTTATCTCAAGCGATAATGCTCCAAAAGAAATGACGTTTTGTCAAAGGTATGCCAAGAATTTCAAGGTGTTACTTTTCAACAATATTGATAAGAACGATGGGTCTGTGAAGCAAGCGGAATCTGTATGGTAAAAGGAGGTTGATGCTAACCGGAATCACCTGCAATTTACATGCGCCTAGACATCTTACATATACGCCATGATCCACGGATCTTCAGCAAGCTCTTTCGCCGATGCTCTCTTAGCCGGATCCCACTGGAGCATCCTGTTCATCATGGCAAGAAACATCTCCTTTCGCTCCCCTTCAAGACTGATCTCCTGTTCGGTAAGAGAAGTGGTTTCTGGAATGGCAATCTCATTGCGAAAGTCGCCTAAAGTACGCTTCTTAGCGATAGCACGAAGGTTTGACCTACGACTGAAATGACTTACCGGTGTCTGTGAAGAATTTATGGCTGGCTTTGCCAGCTTGAAGGACTTCGGACGGAGGCTGGCCGAGGAGCGCGATGATCTCGGCGAGATGTGCTCTGCTGCGATACTTCTGAAACTCGGGGTCATGTCCTGTGAACATATGTCGACCTTCAAAAATATCCCAAATCTGGTATCAAGGCTTGTCAGTTTGAATGCGCCAAGTGATGCTCTGAGTGGCTTACCATGCATCCTGCGTTCCATATGTCCACCTTGTATGACCAGGCGGCTTCAAGGATGACTTCGGGAGCTCTATAAATATCTGGCTGGATGTCCTCGCAATGTTCTACATTGCCAGGAACAGCTGAGCCAAAGTCGCATAGAACTGGCGCACCATAGTCCTTAGGCTTTCGGAGTTCTCGTGATATGTATATAGTTCTGCCATCAATTTCCTTTCGTGGAGTTGGATCGCTGAGCTCCTCATCCTCGAAAGCCGTAAATACTGAGTCGTCATAAATACCGAACATGATATTGTCTCCTTTTATATCTATGCATCAACAGGTCAGAAAGCTTCCAAGACCTGGCGTGGAGTTAGGAACAATACCTGTATGTATAACCTTGCACTCTGTGTGCAGGTAATCGAGTGCCAGAAATAGTCGACGTAGAGTGACAGCGAGGACCACAGGAGGGAGTCTTCTCACTGGGTTGCGGTTCAGGAATAGCCACATGCTCTCTCAAAGCGGGGGATGAACAAGACATCGGTGAGACCCATCAGGCCCAGCAACGTCGAACGAGTCAAGCAGTTCTCTTACTGCGCTACGGCCAGGGTGCTTTGATGAAGAGGCAGAGATGCGATTGTACATCTCGAGCTCATTGTCCAGCTGTTGTCCCATGGACTGATTATTGATGAAGAGTTTTAGGGCGACATGTCGACGTCCACTACTTGACATTAGCAGGGAACTATTTAGATCGAGTGACTTTGATCTATCCTAAGGGATGTTGAACCCGTGGACCAAATGAAATGAAGTCCATACACCGCCGTTCATCAAAGGCTGGGGTAGACTTACTCCAGGTCGCGCGCCAGCCAAACGGTCGAGCTAGCTCCGAAGCCTAATTTCCCGACCACTTGGTAGCGGTCGCGCAGGACTTCCCCAATCTTGACGGGATAGTAGTGAGACGCGACGTAGTCAGGGAACCACTCTTCCTCTATCCTTTGGTCTACAGGGACCCTTGTGAAACTGGAACTCGAGAAAGCCAGAGGCTTCCATGCCCGGCCAGGCCAAGGTATTTTTCGTAAGAAAAGAGGATATTTCTACGCATCGTAAGAGTGAATAAGGACAAATAGTCGCCGAAATGTATCAATGACATGAATTGGCGCGCTTTTCCTTCAGCTACCGATACGCGGCGGAGGTCTTGGCATGGCCCGAGTGCGAAGCATGGCGATAGAGGCCTCGTACAATAGGGCATATCAAAGCAATTGGCGCAATCAAACCATTAAAACACAATGAAGTTTAACGAAAAGGAAGACGATATTATTAGTAACGGCGATTTATGGTTGTCACAAGGCGGTTTATGAAACTCGGCGGCAACGTTTGCCATTTATTGGCCTGCAGCGACGAAGCGCTGGAAACACGAGGCAAGGGTTTCTTGTCTATAAAAACCCGCCATATAGGCTATAGCCCACTGATATTTATCAGCCCCAGAGGCCTCTATATCTACATTATAAGCATCAAGTTTGTGTAATAGCTACTCTCTCAACCCTTCTACCGACCAACCAGATCCTAAATAAGGCCTACACTTGACAACATCTTCTGTCCCTTTGGTACTCAACAAGAAAACTAGAATTCTTAGCATAAATATTATAGAAATACAAACAAGAACACTGTTATATAGTATAACATCTAATAAGGATCGTCTACATGTCGGATTGTACGCTCGAGGGGGTACTGGGAAGATGCCCGGCGGGGAAAACAAGTTGGTTTTCATTCGAAGCCCAAAACCTTTCTCCACTGAAGAACAGTAACAGATACCACTGAGCTCTTGTGGATGGGCCAAAAGCCAGAGACGGCGACACGCGCGGTAAACGATTCCACGCCAAAGAACGGATCTATAATGGCACGCAATCCGTCTGGGAGTTCAGTGAGCAGGAGACTGGCAAGGCATTCGCCCTCATGATCTTGGTCCGAATTCGAATTGCAAAAGTAAAGAGCCTGAAGAAGCTTGAAGCTACTTTGAGGAGTGTACCTGTGAGGGGGAACATACGGGATGGAATTGTGTTGAATGGGTCAAGGAGGCACTGTCAGGCCTGCAGGATAACAATGAGGCACTGGGGACTGCGGTACTAGACTGGGCCACGGTGCGCGATACGGCTATGTGGTACGTTGAGCAGAAGGCCTTGCAACATCGATTTGATGGCCAAGCTGCCCCAGGACAGTTCGACACCAGCAGGGTATCGACGTATAGTCTGCTTGAAGGAAAGGAGCTGGTACCATGAGGGTTCGGCATGAGTTCGATTGTAGGATACTTGTATATTGAGACCTAGTTAGAATACACCAATGTACTGCTGGCGTATTCTTTCCATTTCCAATTCATGCGGTAAAGACTCGAGGAACCCATCAATCGCATCGCGCCAGAACGTGTTACATGGATTAGTATGCCATGCTGACGTATACTCACAGTATGGCGGCATCCATCCAGCCGACTCCCAGTCACGAATACCCGTCACTGTATCCCCGGCAGCCATGATATTGAGACTGCTTAGGTCACTGTGGGTGAAGACCGGGTCCTCCCACGGGCCGTTGTGAAACTCGACAAGCTCCCTCAGACCCGGAAACGCCTCTTCTCCATCCCGAAGCTCAAGACCACGACGCAGCTCTCGATGAAACTCATGGATTGTTCCAAAAGGTCCCCAGAAGGATTTGCCAGGAAGCCGCTGGTCAAAGATGGGACCCCCATCAAAATTGGCGACACCAACGCCATCTGGTGGGTGAATGCTGCGAAGCTCTGTGGTCAAAGTCTATGACTGCGCGAGAATTCGCGCCTTTGAGTCTTCCGATGGTTGCGTCCAATCCTGCGATAGATCCTGACCTCGGATCCTTCCCATAAGTGTATAGATACGGCCTTTGTACTTGAAACTACAGTAGACTTTTGTTACTGGTATCGATGTGTTGTTCGCAACGAATTGCATGGTTTTCGCTTCAGTCAGTGTTGTGAAGGCGGTTGCGTTGATGCAGAGCTTGGGTGACACTCAAAGGATGCGCCCTGGATGTCTTTGTAGTTGGTGGAAACATGGAATCTTGTAAAGGCTGTAGAGAAATAGAGTGAGGAGCCGCATGAGAAGACCGGAATTAATTCCTCTTGACTCCATCGTTGCACGAGCCGTATCTTTTACCATACTGATGTTTGTTGTGTCGCTACTTCAGAGACGGTTCGATTCGGTTAGACTGATGCCCACGAGACCGGATTAAAGTATAACCGACACTGTTCTCGTTCACAAGCCTGACAAGGGACATACCAGTTTCTGTTGAATCATGCTAGCCTTTTTGTCTGGGAGTTCTCATAAATCTCACGGGGGTCACCTTGAGATGAACTTCAAATGACTGTTCGCATTTACCTACGTTGTTCGAGAATATCCCATGAACATGAAAACAACCTCGTGCCGAGGATGTCAGATGGCGCTAAACTCAAAATATCCTCTCCAGATGTCAAAGCTGAGGGGACCTCCAATCACTTCATGCGTCACGCCCTTCATTATACATTCTCCTCTTATTAATAGCAAGTAGAACGTAAATAATCTATCGGTTATAACGGCTCATGATCCGATCCAGCCGATCCCAGATACAAAAAGACGTTTGAACGGACTACTCTTCCTCGTTGATGCAGCACTTACAACAACGCTCTCGTCTCAACAAACATGCCTGATACAGAGCCTCAAGCAGTTCAAGTCTCCCAGACCTCTGACGGAATCACAATCATCATCCTTTCACGTCCTCATCGCAAAAATGCCATTGACGGACCTACAGCCAAAAAGCTTACGGACGCCGTTCTAGCATTTGAGAACGACGCCACACAAAAGGTCTGCATCATATACGGTGCACATGGTACCTTCTGCGCAGGCTTTGATCTCCATGAAGTCGCCGAATGGAATCCTGCACAGGGAACACACAACTATCTCGGTCCAATCATTGACCCCAATCACAACGTTGAAGACCGCAACATCGGCCCCATCGGCCCTTCGAGAATGCAGGTGAAGAAGCCCGTCATCAGCGCCGTCTCTGGCTACGCTGTCGCGGGAGGCTTGGAGCTCTCGCTCATAGGCGACATGCGCATTGCTGAAGAAGACGCCGTTTTCGGTGTATTTTGCCGAAGATTTGGCGTTCCCCTCATCGATGGCGGTACTGTTCGGCTACAGGCCATCATCGGCCTCGGCAGAGCGATGGATATGATCCTCACTGGAAGACCTGTCTCGGCGCAGGAGGCGTTGCAGTTTGGACTCGCGAACCGCGTTGTGCCCAAGGGACAGGCGTTGGTGGAGGCGACCAAGATTGCGAAGCAGCTTCTCACGTTTCCGCAGGAGTGCATGAATGTGGACAGGGCTAATTGCTACTACTCTGTTTATAACGCATCGTCGTTTCAGGATGCGTTGAGGAATGAGTTTGAGAATGGAGTCAAGGTCATTACTACAGAGAGTGTGAAGGGCGCGGCGAATTTCAGTAGTGGAGCCGGACGACATGGTGTTTTTGAGACAGCCAAGTTCTAGGATTAGTTGTTATAAGGTAGCCGATGGATTAATGTCACCTACGAGTCTTCCATGCTGATTTGCCATGCTGTGGTCATATCTTGGCAAGGTAATGTACGTTGTTGTCTTTCTTGCCTTTCATCTTCATGCGTCATCCACATTTCTGTTACAAGATAAAGCAAGCTGTCAGTGTTATCTCTTTTCTAAAGGCTCTGTTTGACCCTTTAAAAAGGCATAATACAGTGATTTATCCTATGTTCTCATGATATCAGGACGGTTGGAATGAACGAATAAGGCATTCTGCTTGAGTTGGAGCTGTGCTGGAGTTGTAGTAGCACTCACTTACTAAAAGCATAACCTTGGTGCTTTGCAATCTAGATAATGAAGGAGTGGAAACCAAGAGAGGCGCGAGTGTGTAATATCAATTTCGATTTCTACTACTTTCTTTTAACAAGTCCAAAAATGTGCAATTTGTAGTATCCCAAGACCCGTTTCTAGTGGTAGCCCCATGCTACCCTGTTCTATCTACCTATATCAGTTCCCTAGGAGCTTTCCGCCTGAGTGGACTCAATGTACTCCTGCCGGGTCTGGAACTGGAAATTAGGAGCGACCATTATCTCATGGTATGCATCAAAGGGCAATGGAACCCAATTGTAAAGCGATTTGCTCGCCCACTTGATATCCTCCTCATCCCGCAACTTGACATCCTCAACCAATGCGTCTACATCTAATGGCGCCCCTGGGTTGAAGTCGCACCGCAAGCTCGATGTTCCAGTCACTAACCGATCAACAAGCTTCTCAAACCTCGGGTCCTTTGCATATCTTGCCCCTTTGCGTTCCCGTGTAGTTGGTCTCGAAGATGCCAAAAGCCCGGTGTCCTGGCAGATCTTCCAGGCCTTCGACTTGGAGATCTCTGCCTGGATGAAGTTCTGGAAAAATTCAGAGCAGTAGTCGCTGTGTTGCCCTGCTTCTAAAACAAACGTGAAGCAATTGCTGTCAACGCCTGAGTCCACCACCGCGGAAGCATCAAGGAGCCAGTAAATTATACTAGCCTCAAAATGTCGGTCCGGAATGTATGGCGGTGAGAGCACATCATCTCCCTCCTCATTCTCCATGTGAGCGATATAGTTGTAGGGAAGCTGATTTGCGACGCAGCCCAAAACGCTGGCACGACGCTCGACTCGAAGCAAGGGGTTCTCTTTCAAAAATGGAATAAACCCTTGGGTATGGCGAGACGGCAGATTCACCGATGGCAAGTCCTCATGCAATACAACCCTCCTCATCTGCTTTCACTGGGTAATCGGAAGCCGTTGAAGAAAGCGTATTGCAGCAGCGGTTGCAGAAAACCTAAGCTTCTCGCGACATCGGCCGGTGAAGTGCTCCAATAAATTATCCGGTTTCTCAAACTCCGTAGAACGTTGATCCTGCGGGACGCCTTTGCCGACTTGATCGTAGAAGCTCTGCGGTGCGTAGTGCCAGGCAGCTGGAAGTTCCCAAACAAACGCCCCAATCTCAAACAATTCCAGCATATGAGCCACTCGCCCCTGAGAAGGGATATCCCAGAGGTTGAATCTCAGGTTGATGAAGTCTTCGGCGGGCCGACTTCCAATCCAATGGGGGAGCGATTTGTACACGTACTTCGCGAACTCATCAGGTTGCGCCTCGCAGATAAGTTTCAGACAATACGACGTTGCCTCGCGCAGCTCGCCTTGGGCCCATTCTCGGTTAGTTCTATTCTTTATAGCATCTCTGGTGTTTGCATCGGCTTCACTATGGAAACGGCCAAAGGTACGGTGAAAAGACCCCCCATTGATCCTGAATAAGTCGACCACTTTCATAAATTGTCGCACCATGGTGTACATGGCAGGTCGCAACCTGTCAGTCGGGAAAATGTATTCAAGCACCTCTTACCTTTCATTCAACCCAAAAGACTAATACATCGCTGGTCCGCTTCTAGCACGACAGGCAAAGACAAGGAGAGCATGTCTACTCTTTGATCGGCCTTTCTAACCTTTACAAAGGTCAGTGTCGATAAAAGGTAAGCAGGGGCTGGGAGACAAGACGCAATAGAGGAGTAAACTTGCATAATGCATCTGGTGTATCCATCACTCTTCTACTCTATTGTCAGTTAGACCCTAGCCAAACTGGCTCGATCTCGAACTATCGGGTCCCAAAGACCTGGAGAGAGATCTGGGCAAAGGTCATTTCATTTAGTCAGACCAGACAACGTTCCTTGTTGCCTTTGCAGGCCTCCTAATAGTAGTAACTACTAGTCCATACATGACGAGATAGTAAATTTACAAATCGGTTTTGTACGAAGAGTGGCTTCTCAAGGTATCCAAAGGGTCATCGCCATGGAGGGGGAGCTGCGTCTTAATTGGTGACTAGAGTATAAGGCTATGTTCGTATAAGCTCAATGAGCTGGAACAGCGCTCTGCTAAGTACCATACAGACCACGAGTGCATAACTACCCAGATAGCTCTGGTTAGTGGTAGTTTAGTAAGGGCTAAGGAGAAGGGTCTGAATAGCCTTACGAACAGCGTTTCTGTGCCCCGAATTCTTCTGGCCAGCAAATGCCATTAGATGAATTGGACGAGGTCAGTGGAGAAGGAGAAGTGGGATACGGATGAACACCGGGTAATGGCGGACTTCTGCTAAGATATGTCAGAGTCGAGACGAACATGGTGTGTGAGACGCCTGATGTGAGCCATCAGCTGCGGGGACTATCAACTCAACACAAACCTCTTAGAAAGTCAGCTCAGGCAGCATACCAGGAGACGAACATCAAGTCCGCCTATGCAACCGCGAACTGGCCGAGGTTGAAGTAAACTATTGCTGAGTCGACAACGAATCAAGGTAGGTAGTAACCATGGTCTTCCAGTTAAGTGCTCCTCAAATAACTTCAACCTGGCGGAATGAAGATCTGACTAATCTATTAACAGGTGATAGATAGTCTGAGTATGATGACTGAATGTGCATGCTGGCTTAATGGGATGCCTGATAACGTCCTCGGATCCTGGAACCTACACGTTTCAGGCTGCTCCGACCTTGTTCGGGTGTCCGTCGAGCCCGATGAGCTCGGTCGTAATTGTCGTGCAAGTATGAACAGCGGATGAGTTAAAACCCTATAGTAGCTCAAGCTTACTCAACCGTGCTTCTCCTCGTTAGCAGTGGGACGCTGTGTCGTGTGCGAACTCGAGCAACTCTCCTGCAATGGTAGACGATCCAGGATGAGACGCACTTTGCTTCTGGTTCCCGCTTTGCTTGGCTCTTGACGTGTTAGAGCTTATCCTGGGGCGGTTTCAATGACTTCGGAAACCACGCAAAATTCTTGGGAACTTTCAGAGTCCTACCTCGTGAAGATATGGGCATGCGGCAAAGAAGCCCCCGCATGCCCTTGATGTTGATGTCCTTTAGAACCGTAACACAAGAGCTACCACGAATAGCCCCTGTGACCAGCAGCAGACACTTATACTATAATTCGTCAAGGCTCCGAATTTGCTTCGGCTTGATAGACCATGGTATACGTCGACGTCGACAATAGAGAAACCAGGCAGCGGACGCGGGGGATGTCATCCGTTGAATGTGGGACACGTAGTCCCTTGTCGCCATGTTCAGCCGGATACCCCAAGTCAGTCCGGTGCGGCAATGTCGTATTGAGTTGTTGAACTTCTTGTCAAGGTTGGAGATGTGATGAGCAAAGGGAAGAGCCGGATCCATAACCAATCCAAAGGCCCCCAACCCTTGTTCTTGACCGTCTGGTTTGTCCTTCCTTGCCCTCCCTGGCGAACACATGCCAGAACTCTCATTCCTTCCATAACAAGCCTATCCGCTGGCTACATGATGCGGGGTCTCACACAGGTAACAGATTCACCATAGTCAGGATTCGCTCAAGAGTTGAGACAGCTCTTGCTCTTGGTGGTCTGCTTACCTAGCGGTGCAGCGTGGCTGTATCTCATGTCCAAGTTGTCTCATAACATATCCGTTCGTGGGGTGACTTGGATCATGAATACACGCGAATATGACCTTCCAACTGAAGTTGACTCAGACTGTCTTGATATTTGTCGTTGAGACGTCATAAGCTTTATCAACCATGGAGAGACGACTTGCGCTGCTTGCTAGCTGACCTAACTCCATGAATCACTAGGTTGTCAGAAACCAACGAAATGTCCTCGTCTTCCTTTTTCTGGTCTCTAGTAATGTATTTTGGTCACCTTGCGTTGATCCATACGTGCTCAAAAGCTTCTAACCGTCGCATTGTGAGCTAGGTTGTCTTAGAAAGGAGGGCGTCCGATGCAGTAGCACTGATTCAGTGCAAGACGGTAACCTTAGGTACGGTCATGACCCGGTTCCATGTCAATGTCACAATTGACGCCAGTAAGATGAGATCTCACAAGACCAGCATGCTTCGCTGTGGTTTGCAGTTCCTATCCCTGCCATAGCCTGACTTGAACAGTTGAACTTCACACTACGACCGTGTATTGATCGAAAAGGTCGTTGTTTATGTCTTCCAAGACCATAATGTTGTCCCTTTGACTATTCTGCATCGGCAGTGCGTGCTTGAAACGCTGTCATTCAGTCCTCATAGTAAATGAACGTTGGTCGTCATAAGTCACTGCGACCAATTGAGTAGCATTTTCATACGTTGCCATGGTGATTGATTGATCGCTGAAGCTTATGACTGCTCAACGAGACATGTTGTCATGATCAAGGTATGATACTATAGCCATATAGTTGAGAGTTTAACAAAGGCTTAAGGCCCGGCATGAACAGGTAAAGAACACCAAATAAAACATATTGGCAACATACTCATTGCCCTCTATTGCCTAATATTATTGCTACAACAGCAATTATAAAAATACGATATCTCGTTCTTCAATACAATTCAATTGAAAACGAACCTATCTGTGTATTATATGTTGCAGGCTGAGAAGAACTAGGCTCTAGCTTGGGACATGGTCATGGTCATCATTCTGACGTTGCCATGACAGCCAAGACATGGCAACGTCACAGTGTTCACATTTCAGCTTCAATGATGCGCTGTCGGACCATTTGCTCCGCAGATCGTTACCGAATCGCATGCATGGGAATTGTAATGGAAATAGTGACGACTTCGTGATGTGCAAACTGAGGCGGTGTAATACAAGCTACGACAAGTATTGGAGCGCGATGCATGTCCTTAGCCAGACTTGCAGCTGGATTGATCTCGATTGCCAATCAAGTCTATTTAATTTGTCCGTCTCTTGTCTTATACGGTTCACCATTTATCCCAATTCCTGCGTCGTAATGATATACACCTGAGCTCGCTCTAGCCCCCTGGCAATCTTCTTCTCACCCACATCTCCGAGGATGCTCTTCTCACTAGCATCAGCATCACTCCGAGTCTCTCGCATCTCACGTCGCTGCACAGTCCAGCTATCCTTCAAAGCATATCAATCCACCATGGCTTCCGCCAAGTCGCAACAGTTCTTCCATACCTCAGGCGCGACGGACTCAGTATGGGTTCATCAAGACCCCGTCTCTAACCGCCCATCGTTCTCCAAGCTCAAGCAAGACATTGAGACAGACGTCTGCGTCATCGGTGCCGGCATCGGCGGTATTTCTACTGCCTACGAGCTCGTCACTCGCGGGCGCGAAGTTGTCCTTCTAGAAGCGCGCCAGGTACTCTCTGGAGAGACAGGTCGGACCAGTGGCCATTTAACCAACGATCTTGATGACGGGTATACTGAGATTGCGAAGAAGCACGGTGATGAAGGAGCTAGACTCGCCGCTGAAAGTCACGCCTGGGGAAGAGACCGCGTAGGAGAGATCTCCAAGATACTTGGTATTGAGTGCGAGTATCGTAAGCTTCCGGCTTATGAAGTTTCTCAGTATTCTACGAAGGATGTGAAGGAGCATGAGGATGAGATGAATGAGCTTCGCAAAGAAGAGGCAGCTCAGCGAAAGTTCGGTATCGATGCTAAATTTGATGTAAATCTACCCAACACTCTCAACCCACAAGTTTGGCTAATTCTGTAAAGGAATCGTTGACAGTTCGTGGCTGGGACGGAGCAATTGACCAGCGCGGCGGTCTCATCGTCAAAGACCAAGCAACATTCCACCCAACAAAGTATCTCAACGGCATCCTCAACTGGCTCAAAACCCAGCCCAACTTCCGCTGCTTCGACGAAACACGCGTAATTTCCGTTGAAGAAAAAGGCATTGAGATTCTCGGCATCGGTAACAAATCCGTCACCATCTCAACAGCAGATGGCCACACCGTCACATGCAGCAACGCCGTCGAAGCAACCTGCGTTCCTCTCCAGAAACTCAGCGTCATCGCTCAAATGGAGTTTATGCGGTCATACTGTATCGCCGCGCGTGTGCCCAAGGGCGCTATTGAGGATTGTCTCTTGTATGACCAGGCGGAGGAGTATAAGTATCTTCGACTGACGGCCTGTGATGATGAGCATGATTATCTTGTTGTAGGAGGTTGTGATCACAAGGTTGGGCAGGAAGATACGACTACTGAGTTTGGTGAGCTTGAGAAATGGACGCGTGAGAGGTTTTCGCAGGTCAAGTCTGTTGACTACCGCTGGAGTGGACAGATTTTTGAACCTGTTGATTTCATGCAGTTCATTGGTAAGAACCAGGGCAACGATCATATTTACATCATCACTGGTGATTCGGGCGATGGTTTGACGCATGGAGTATTGGCTGGGCGATTGATCGCGGATGAGATCGACGGCATCAAGAACCCATGGGCGGATGTCTACTCCCCCAAGCGCATCGCATCGATAGTCAAGTCGCTCCCCAGCATGATCGCCCACGACATTCAGATCAACGCGCAGTACAAGCGCTTCCTACAATCGGACATCACAGACATTGAAGATCTTGGCCGTGGAATGGGCGGGGTATTGAACAAGGTAACGTCTCTTTATTATTATCGTACGTGCACAAGCTAATGTGTTCCAGGCGGGATCAAAGCCCATCGCGGTGTACAAAGACGAAGAGGGTAACGTGAAGCAATACAGCGCTTTGTGCCCTCATATGAAAGGCGTCGTGTGCTGGAACACTACTGAGAAGAGCTTCGACTGTCCTGTTCACGGAAGTCGATTCTCACGAGAGGGTATTTGTGTAATGGGCCCTTCGAAGGGAAACTTGGATCCCGTTGATGAGGCTGGAAAGGCAGATCAAGAGAATGTCGCCGGTAGTTAAATGCAGTCAATGATTGACGACGTTCTTATGAGATTCAGATTCTTGAGTTATCCGCGTATACGATGAAACGTGCTCATGTAATACGTGCTAAACCGCTACGGCGTTGTACGCGTACACATCATCAACCCGCCAAAAGGCGACATGCTCAACGCGCCATCTCACCAATGAAATAGCTTCGTTTACGATTAGCCCAATTATTTGCGTTTCGCAACACCCTTGCCTCACGTCAGACCACAAACACCGAAGAAGCCGAGTGTAGATGGTGACAAAAAGGACGAGACACATTTAGCTTGAAAGCTCACGTCATCTTTTCCTACATCCCATGCGGGGTAAAATAGCTGATGACGCCAACATTAGTCCCGTCATAGACATGAGCTCGATATAAAGTCTGAGCATCATTGACCGTTTTCCATCTTGATAAGGACGTTGGAGTGGCTTGATATTATCATTTCTGTCTCTATTCATATCAATTCATCATGAGGTCTCTTTTGGCTCTTACTTTGGCTACGGCCACTTCAGCTTTCGTCATTCCCGAGGGTTTGGACGCGTTCAATACCTGGAAGGATGATCTGAAGCAGACGCTTGAAGACATTCCTACTCGCTTCCGCAAGACTCTTGATGAAGCGACTGAGCAGCTCTCCACAGAGTTCACAGCCGCTATCCACAACAGACTTCAAGATGAAGAAGCTTTCCTCCCCGCTGATGATGTAGACGACGAGTCTGCGGATATCTTTGGCCGAGCAGGCGGTGACTTCACCGATCATACGACGTACGAACTCATCGCCAAGAGCAACTACACCAAGAAGTTCTTCAAGCTTGTGCAGAAGCATGAGAAGTTTGGAAAATTGCTTAACAGCACTGATGCGAACTACACGCTTTTCGTTCCTACTGATGAGGCGTTTGAGCATATTCCTCATCATCATAAGGATAAGCCTAGTGATGAGTTTGTCGAGGCTGTTCTTAACTACCATCTTGGTATTGGGGAGTATCCTGCGTCGCGAATCTTGTTTACGCATACTATTCCTACGACGCTGAAGGAGCCTCTGCTTGGTGATAAGCCTCAGCGTCTTCGGACCAGTGTTGGATTCTCTGGGGTGAGGGTTAATCTGTACAGCAAGGTTATTGCAGTTAACTTCGTAAGTGTATTCTGCCAGCGTTGAGTTCGCACACTGACCGTTGTAGAAAACCAAGAATGGCATCATCCACGCCGTCAACAGAATCCTCGTCCCTCCTCCCTTCATCGGCAAGGAAATCAGCCTCTTCCCCGCCCAATTCTCAACCCTCCTACTCGCCTTCGAAAAGACCGACTTCGTCAAGTACATCCACAACATCCCCATGGTCGGCAGCACCGTCTTCGCCCCCTCTAACGACGCATGGCGCCGTCTCGGTCCCCGTGCAAACGCCTTCCTCTTCAACACCGAGACAGGCAAGAAGTATCTCAAGGCCCTTCTCAAGTATCAAATCGTCCCCAACATCACTCTCTACAGTGATGAGGTGTACTACGGCGACGAGAAGGTGTCGAAGAAGCTTTATGGTCACGGTGATGATTTCCATATTGAGCTTCCGACGCTTCTTGAGAAGAGTGTTGGTGTTGATGTTCATACTTTCAAGAGCTGGACTACTATTGTGTTGAATGGGCGTAATGTTATTGGGTTTAATGATGCTGTTGGTAAGAATGGTGTTATTCAGGTTCCCAAGACTATCCCTATTCCACCTCATAGAAAGGGTGAGCATCCTTCTGAAATGGAAGGTGAGATTAGTGTTGAGGAGCTGAAGGAGAGATTGGAGGAGTACGTTGAGGAGGAGGAGGAGGATGACTTTGATAACGGCGAGCTGTAAGAAATGGTCATTCTTTAGACAGTGGGAGGATGAAAGGTACAACAGTAGAATGAAGAGTCGATATCATAGTGTAGGATAGTAGGGAGAGGACAACTTAGACTACAAAGAAACAAGTCTCCCATCTGGGCTACGTTTACACATTCTAAGATCATGAAACAACACCTAAGCCAGTATCAACACAACTTGGATTCATGAAAGATGAGTACTATGAACATCACTTTACAAATGCACAATCCTTGACGGAAGACCAATGGATTCCTACTCTAGATGTCTAGTCTATTCCGTCCTGTGTATCGCAATTCCCAGGATCTCCGTCACTAGTAGTCCGGCATTCTGAGCTCAGACAAATCCTTCCCAAGTCTCTATCAAGTCAAGAGGTAAACAACAAAAACAAAAACAACCATGAGTGGGGGACTTTTCTGTCTACTCGCACACTCAGTCTGGCATTCCAATCTCAGACAACTTTTACCAAACTCCGAAAAAGCCAAAGACATAGGGAAGAAGGGTGAGGCCACAGTTGTGCAGTGGGTTTAGTTCTCAGCAGTCTTGATGATGTATTGACGCATTCCGGACTTGTCAGCCTTGCCGAGAGTCTCAATCTTGAGACCAACCTCGTTAGTCAACTGGTGGATTTCTCCCTCGTATCGCTTCCAAGATTTGAACATCTTGAAAGTTGTACCGGCGGCGACCTCGATCCCAAACTTGGTGCAGGTCATGTCGTGGTTCGCAGTGACGTCAAAATAATGCATCGCTTTGTTGAGCTTGCTTTCGACAGTCCAGGCTGTCTTGGGGTTAGCACCGACGATGCCAGCGTGATCCTGAAGACCCTGGAGATAGGTGGTGAAAAAAGCGTCATACTCGACGGTGTTGTAAGCGGCGTGGGTTTGGCTGGCTTCGGCGCCGGTAGGTCCATCTTGGCCGACGATGAGACGGTCGACAGGTGTCATGTGGCCCTTGAACTCGATGCAACGATCCTTGGCCATAGAGTCGGGAGCGTTGTAGAAGATACTTCCGAGGGAGAGGAAGAGGCGAGCAACAGGACGGGTCTGCTTGAAGTAAACGTCTCCCTGCTCGAAGGAACCATAGAGACCAATGCACTTGACACCAGGGAAGGTAGCCTTAGCCTTAGCAATGTGCTCAACAAGAGAGGCATGAGAAAGGTCGAGAGCGACATAGACACACTCCTTGCCCTGAGCGATGAATTCGTGAACGTAGGGCTCAAACTTCTTTGAGTTGGCGGCACCGAGATCGATGATGTGAGTACCAGACTTGAGGTCCTGAACAACTTGCTTGGCAGTAGCCATGATGATAGCCATTTCATCAGAAGTCTGGTAAGACTTATCTGCAATCTTATTCCACTTGTCCATGCCAGTAGTGTAGGCGACCTCCTTGGGGAAGTCACCCTTGCCAAGGAAGGCCTTGGGAAGTTGATCGTCAACAAAAGTGAGGTTGATGGACGAACCACCAATGTCGATGACCTCGCCGTCGGTAGGGTAGGCAGTTGAAAGAGAAGACATATTGTCGGTAGTGAGAGGGATGATAGTATGTGGTTTGGTTTGGGGTATGAGTGAAAGGTTGATAGTTGTTATGAGTTGATGTGAAGAGTCAAGACCAAAGTCGAGATGTTGTGAGGTTGGTGAGGAAGAAAGACGAGAACTGGATTAGCAACAGAAGGGAACTATTTATTGGGATACTGGAGAGAAATCGCATTTGACAGTGGTAGAAAACAATGCCATTGCCAGTGAGAACAACAGTCGTTGTCTGGCTTTTCCATTGTGACTCGCAGTCTTGTTCAGTGGAGAGTTGCCAGCTGGAAGGGACTGCCAAATATGGAATGAAAGAGATGCTGATCCAGTAGAACAAAGGCCTTGCAGTGGCAGACATGATATACAAGAAAGAGTTTTCATGGTTCGTGTTCTGTGAGCTGTCTGAGAGCATTGGGGACTTCATTGGTGAGAGGGATCGATGGCAAGTCTTGACACTGTTCATATGGACAACCATATAGGAGGTAATCAACCATACAGTTCATATGGACATACGAGAATGACAATTCTATTCGGCGTGAGGGACATACGGAACTCAACACTTTGTGAAATATTGAAAGGTTCGGTTCATGTTACTGTTTAGGCAATTGAGCTGGTTTACACTAATTCATGGGCATATCATAGACTACAGTCTGCAGCTACAGAACAATATTCGTATCAAGCCACCTTTACAAGTTTTGACATACCTTCACGACATACAATTCTTTGAGAAGCATGAAAAAAGGATTAGAAAAGACACGATCAAAGATGGTTCAATACTAGCCAACCAAGCCTTACATCCTGAAGTCCTAGCCCCCTGGCGTCCATCCGCTGGCACTCCAACTCTCCGGACTAATATCAGGCCAATACAACCCCTGCGCCCCATCATGATACATCGACGCATCAATAAACTGCAAATCCAAAACCGGCTGCGACAACAACTCCTGCAACGACGGCTCCGACAACGCCATACCCGCCGTCGGATTCAACACGTCCAACCCCAACAACCCCGTATCCTGCACAACATACTGTCCCCGTCTTGCCTCAAGCGCCCTCATACAAACCTTCATAGCATCAACATGTCTACAAAACTCCTCCGCAGCAAAATTGCCATTCTCTTTTAATTGGTGCAGAAACTGCGCTGCTGACTCGAACTGCTCTTTATCGCTGCGACATTCCTTCCCGTCGATTAGGCTTGAGATGGCGAGGACTGTGGCGGATGAGAAGAGGTATTGCGTGTAGAAGTAGTCGAATGTTGCAAAGGAGCCGTCGATCCAGCAGTCGATTAGCAGGCGGCACGAGTGGCGTGCGCAGCGGATGCACGCTTCAGAGAGCGTCATGGCCGATACTGGAATTTGAGGCTCCGTGCGAGGCTGAGTGTCCCATGCTGAGACGTGAGTCCTTAGAACATGCAGAAGAATAGGACGCGTTGCTGTTATGGCGACTTGATTAAAATACAAGTGCAGTGACAGCGGCTTTGGACTCGGTTCAGGTGCATCAGTCGGTTCAATGTGAAGATGTGGCGGTAACTCCTCCACGAAAGCTCTCAGATCCCTCAACGCCTCTTGAACCCTCTGCGAGAGTGTTTTCTGCTGTGGTCTCCTCGTGTAAATCGCATTAATTACCTTTGCCGCTAGTCTCGCAAGTCTCAAGCCCGCGATGAAATACGATGAGTCGGCAAAGTCATCTGAGGGCGTGTCCAGGACTGGGTCAGTTGGTAGATCAACTTCGATGTCGTCGTCCTGAATAGCGACGGGATGGCCGAGACGAGAAGCCCACATGCGATCGAAGCTATATGCAGTCCACCATACGCGATTTCTGTGTTCGCGTGCCCCGGCGTCGCGGAGTTGGGACTCGGGGACGTTGAGGTGAAGACCCATTACGACGGAGAGGCGGACTGAGGAGCCGGCTAGAGCGTAGGCGGTATATCGACGGTTGAGAGCGAGAGAATAAAAAGACTGCGTTGTTAGCTTGTTCTAATGAAGGTTTGAGAGACTTACCAGAAGAAGACGAATCTCGATAGCATCAATGCGAGGTCTTTCGCTGATGATGCGCAGAATACGAGTCGCACGCGCAAAATACGCCATACCCGGGAAATTCCTATCCTTCGCCGCCGTCCTAGTAGAATACATCTCCCCAATGGCAAACAAAACCCAAAGCTTACTCCTCAAAAGCGAATCCGCCGAATGCGGGTTAAGTATCGTCTGCTCCAACCCCTCCAGAATCTGACTCTTTCTCACGATATAATAAGTCCTACTAACATACTTCAACGCAACATTAACAAGCAACCGCGCTCTAGACGGTATAGGCCACGGACAATCCTGGTCCGAAAGCGCAAGCAACCTCTCATCAGGTGCGTAGTTCACCCGCGGGATGTGACTATGCCCCGGTTCGGAAATAGCCTGTCTAAAGCGTGTTGCGAAGGCAGCGTCGGAGGCTTCGCCGATGAGGACGGGGGTGTGAAGAACGTTCATGTCGAAGAACCAGGGTCGTTCTTCGAGGAGGGTTCCTTGGAGGGATGAGGTCTCGGTGCTTGAGATGTCGGGGATGGAGGGTTCAGGCCGAGGTTTGGCGTCATCTTGACGAAGACGTTGGTTCTCGGCGATGAGATCGTCAATGTATCTGCAATTGATGAATATGAGGATAGCGAGGGGCAAAAAGAGAGGATCTTACTGTTGGCTGACTTTGACGAGGCGGTTCTTTCGGGGGTATGAACATTCGGCGCCTTTACTTGCTTGACGGCAGTTTTCACAGGGCTGGCCGCCTGAGCATTTAACTTTTCTGGCATGACATCGCCGACAGCTGAATCAATGAGTCAGATCTTAAAGTCATTCTACAAAAGGGAGATGGTCTTACGCTGTAGATTTGGTCTTGCGCTGTCGTTTCCCAGGGCTCAACGGCGTAACAGTCGAAGACCCAACATCCTCCTTATCCGAGTCACTCTGATTCTCAGCCATTGTCTCAAACCTTGAACTCTTAAACAGGTGATCTTGCAGGCCGAGTAGCACAGTCTTAACCAATTACCCACCCGATATCTTCCTGATTGGACAACCGAAGTACCGGCAAGATCTGCAATACCGAACTGTGTCGTGTGACTCCAAGAATACAGAAGCAAATGACGCCGACTAAAATCGGCGAGAATTTTACCTTTCCCGCGCTGACTCAGCGCTAACCTCGGCAGAAAAGTATGCTTTTCGGTGGTTTTTGTAGTTCCCGCCGAAAGAGGTGAGTGGGAATAACACGGACAGGGACAAAATGTGTCCGACACCGCTGGGAGAAAGTCATAGGTCCACTATTGTGAGCCAAGATGCAAGGAATTGGAGTGTTTTAAATACCGGATTGAGAAGGTGAAGAAAACTCTTTCTGGTAGATACTTGTATTACATTCTCAATGGATTAATTGGACATTCGCTTGCAACTTTATGTTGATAGTTACGCTTCACTCGTTTCACCATGTCTGAACCAAAAACAGCCCTTACATCTTCCCCAGAGTCACCACCACCCCCGATGGCTTCAGTAGATGATACAGTCGCTCAAATCCCCCCCTGGCGAAAATGGGTTATCCTCTTCGTAGTATGCTGGATGCCCCTCCCCATGACATTCTGGAGCACGGCCATAATGCCCGCGACGCTCGAAGTAGCATCCGACCTCAACATACCCGTCACAACTATAACAACCATCAACGCTGGAGTTTTTGTAGCGCAGGCGTTGTCGGGGCTGATTTGGCTGCCTGTCAGTACGATTATCGGACGCAGGTCTGCGTATCTTGCTGCGAATGCGGTGCTGTGTGTTTGTGCGATTGGATGTGCTACTGTGCCGAATTTGGCTGGTTTTGCGGCGCTTTGGATACTGGGAGGGAATACGGGGCCGTTCTTTTTGGTGGCTGGGCAGACTATTCTAGCTGACATCTTTGATCCTGTGAGTATTTGCTGATAGATGAAAGCTTGTACTGATGGTTGTAGACTTCTCGTGGGACTGCTGTTGGGTTCTTTCTTGGAAGTTGCGTGTCATTCAATTCAATCGGTAAGTCTTCCGAACCTCGTCATGAGTAGTACTAAGATCACAGCGCCTCTTCTCGGTAGTATCATCGCTACATTCGCCAGCTGGCGAGTCATCTACGGCGTTGAAGCCGGAATGTGTCTCTTTGGTCTCATTCTCTCTCTCTTATTCATCCCGAAGGCCAGTGAAGTTGAGAATCCCAAGTTGACTGAGACGACACGTCCCCGAACAGCCAAAGAGATTCTTCGAACCTTTAGTCCGATGCACGTCTTCTGCCAGTTTAAATATCCCAAGGTCATCCTCGCTGTATGTATCCCTCCCAGTTAAACAAGTCCATCACTCACATAACAGAACATCGCCTGCGGTCTCCTCGGTTTCAACCAATACGCCATCCTCTCCTCCATCCGCCGCGTCATAAACCCTCGTTTCAATCTCACATCCCCTCTCTCCAGCGGTCTCTTCTACCTCGCTCCCGGTGCCGGATTTCTCGTTGGAAGTACTGTCGGCGGTAAAGTCTCCGATGTAGTCGTCAAGCGATACATGCGAAAGCGAAATGGCCAGAGAATCCCTGAAGATCGCTTGAACAGCAGTCTTGTCAGTGTTCTCGTCATTCTTCCTCTTGGAACGTTGCTTTATGGATGGAGTGTCTATCATAGACTGGGTGGCATGGCGTTGCCTATTATCAGCGCGTTCATTGAAGGTTTTGGACTCATGGCGTCGTTTAGTGGGCTAAATACATACGCTGCTGGTAAGTCATAATCACCTTGACAAGAAATGCAACTAACACATTTCAGAGGTCCGACCAGCACATAGAACAGCGGTCATCACAGGAAAATACGTTATCCAGTATAGTTTCGGCGCAATGAGCGTTGGCGGCGTAGTCCCCATGATCGACAGCATCGGCGTAGGCTGGGCCTTCACCGTTAGTAAGTACATCTCTCCACATTCAATTACTCTCCACTAACTTCTCAAAGTAACTTGTTTCTCAATCCTCGCAGGTGTCATAGTTCTGCTCATCGCAAGGTTCAGCAAAAATTGGAAGGCGTAGGTTCAGACATGGCTTAGATAAAAATACGGCCGGGAATGATGATCGCTACGAAAAACGGGTATGAGATCTAGATGCGGGGAAATCTAGATCTACGCGGCGTTGATAATGAATTACCATAGAGGGAATAGATAAAAGTTATCATTTTGAGTGTTGGATCTTTCTAGCTACAGTAGTGAAAACTAACTCCTCATTTTCGCTCAGCGTCTGAGGGATAAGCCTCGAAATCCGATTTACTTCGGCTTGCATTCCTCAGCCAAGTCTCGTTTTTGGCGGTTCGCATTCGGTCCCGAGGGTCTAACAATTAAATAGTCGTGGATTCTGGGGATGGGGTTGGATGGAATAAGCCATTGAGTTTGGTGGTGGAAGTTTGCGCTGACATGAGTTAGTATAGCTTGGTCAGATATCGGCATGGGAATGTCCACGCTGGGGATATTAAGACAGAGAGCTACTGCTCTGCTCATCCTGAATATTATTTCTCTCATTATCGCAGATCCTTACCAATTCCTTCGATTTAGAGAGACTGCAAAATGTATCGCAATTTATTGCTTCTCACTTCACTCTTCAGCTTCACCCTCGCGCAAAGCGGCGCTGATCCGTACGCCCCAGTCTACACGACATGTCCCTCGTCCCTCAAGATCCGCAGCGCAAAAGACGTACCAATCCCTCCCTATCCCCCCTCTCTACTATGTCTAACTCTTACAGGGTCTATCCGATGAAGAATCAGCTTGGCGTAAACAACGCGCTAAGCAGATGATACCCAACCTCGAAGACTACCTCAAACTCGCCAATATTTCCAACTTCAACGTCACAAACTATGTAAACAAACTCAAGACTGACGATGTCTCCATCGTTGGGTTATCTGTCTCTGGTGGAGGCACACAGTCTGGTCTTGGAGGACTAGGTGTCTGGCAAGCCTTTGATGCCCGGTCTGCTATCGCAAGAGCCGCGAGGACAGGCGGTTTGACGCAGCTCTTCTCATACATCACCGGTCTATCCGGCGGAGGCGCCGTCACCGTATCCCTTCTGTAAGTCAACTCCACCACCATCCCAATTACCACTAACATCTCAGCGCCGCAAATAACTTCACTACAACAGACAGCGTCAAAAGAGCCTCCAACTTCTCCCTCGACTACGCTTTCGGTCCTGACGGCAACCAAACAGCCTTCTTCACCAGCATATTCGAAAACATGGGCGCAAAAGACGAGTCCGGCTTCCCCGTCTCCGTCGCCGACACATTCGGTCAATTCTGGGGAACGTGGCTCCCTGAGGGTAAAGTATACAGCAACTACTCCGACATCGCCTCCAAAAACACCGCCTTTTCTCTCGGTGACGCACCAATGCCAATCGTGTGCCTCGCAGAAGTTATCCCCGGAAAATCTCCCGAGATCGGAAAGCTCATGTATCCCGGTTTCAACAAATCCACTCGCTTCAACTTAACAGCATATGAAGTAACACCCTTTGAGTTTGGAAGTTGGGTCGGCGGACGCGTGCAGGCGTTTATCCAGACCAAGTTCCTGGGTACTTCTATGACGCAGGGTAAACCGCAGAATAAGAGCGAATGCGTGCAGGGCTTTGATAAACTTACGCTCATGCAGGGAACGACTGCTAATGCGTTTACTGCATGGTTTATTGATTCGTTTTATGGCATTCCAGTGTTTGCGAAGAGATGGTTGGGGAAGAGACAAAATGTGAATCCGGATATTAACGATGTTCCTGTTCCGAGCGATCAGTATGATAATCCGCTTGTTCAGCTTGTGAATGAGACGGCGATGTATTTTGATTTGACGTTTAATGAGTCGTTGTGGGCGACGTATCCGAATCCGTTTGAGGATTACAACGAGTATATGAAGGGTGTTTCGGAGCTTCTTTTAGTAAGTGCTCAAGCGAATGATGATAGGGTGATGCTGATTGTTTAGGTCGACGGGAGTCTTGCGCTTGAGAGTAATCCTCTCCGCCCGCTGATAATTCCTGAGCGCAAGCTTGACTTGATCATCGTTTATGAAGCATCTTCTGATGCACCCAACTCTTGGGTCAACGGAACCAACCTCATCAGTAAGTCTTTGCTTTTCATAGTATGATCTTCACTAACATGGTAGACACCGCCCTCACCGCATCTCAAGGCAACATCCCCTTCCCCAAAATCCCCGACGTAAACACCATCGTCGCCCAAAACCTCTCCTTCCAACCAACTTTCTTTGGCTGCAACGCCTCATCCTCAACAACCCTCCTCCTCTGGCTGCCCAACGCCCCATGGACAGGCTACACCAACTACTCCTACACACAAACCCAATTCACGCCCAACCAAGTGGACATTGCGCTTGAGAACGCATTCCAGGTCGCTACGTACGGTAACGGAAGTGTTGATGAGAATTGGCCTGCTTGTTTGGCTTGTGCGGCGATTAAGGGTTCGTTGAAGAGGTTGGATATTGAGATTCCGAGACAGTGTGAGGAATGCTTTGAGAGGCATTGCTGGAATGGGACGGTTAGTGATAGGGTAGCTACAGCGGGGGATTTCGATCTTAAGCCGAGATTGGATCCGGAGTTGAGCTTTGCGAAGTGGAATGAGAGTGATTGGGAGAAGAAGGAGAGTACGGGTGGTGGAAGTGGAGGGGATGATTCGGCTGGTGTTAAGCTTGGGAATAATATGGTTGGTCTGGTTTTGTCGCTTATCGCCATGGCTGCACTGCTGTAGTAGTCATACTTGGAAGTAGTCGATCGATGAGCTCGCGCCAAAAACGGAAGAACGGTTTAAGTGCTTGAATTGATGCCCTCACTGCGAGATATCAGCCGAGTGGATTAACGTCATGATAAATCTTGCTGCGCTTTGTTCACTGCGTCGGCGGCTGACTGTACGGTAGTGGACGCGTTACAGAGGGTCCTCACGGCCAACAGCGGATGCACGCAACTGAGTGACACTCAACATCGTGACTGAATGCACTAACAGCCTCGAATTAATTCTACAGCTCAGTTGTATACCCTAGTTCTTCACCTGCACATTCTCCCTCATAACAGCTGGCTCAATCTCCCCATCAGTAGACTTGTTCTCCTCAATCTTCGCCTCATCAACCTTTGTCAAATCAACAGCCTTGAGCGCAAACATGACAATCAACATCGGCGCAAGAGAGCACGTCGCAGCAATAGCAAGAAGACGTTGTGTCTCGCGATATGCCTGATCAATAGCTGCGCGAACTGGTGTCCCCTTTGCGAATTTCTGCGCGACCACGATAGACTTGTAGATCTTGGAGGCATTGGGCTTGGCTTGTTCGGGGAGATATGTCGTGAGTTTCTGAGGCAGGATATTATTCCAGATAGCACCGCCGACGCTGTAACTGTTAGTGATGATTGATTGAGAGGGGGAATAGACTAACCTTGTACCAACGGCTCCGCCAAAGTTCATGGCTGCGTAGTAAACACCCGTCACGACGGGGACGTCTTCCTTAGCGACGAGAGCCTGGATGGAGACTTGAGCAGCTGTTTGGTAGAATGCGCGACCAATGCCGACAAGAGTCTTGGCTGTGATGAAAGATGCTTCGTTGGCGTGACCTCCGTTCATGTTGACAAAGTGAATCATGAGGCCTTGACCAAGAACACAAAGCGGAACACCGATAAAGACAAAGATCTGACTGCGCTTAGTGTACTTCATCAAGACACCAACGAGCACCGAAGCGATCTGGAATGCGACGCGAAGCGCGTTACTAGCAAAGTCAGCATTGCATCAACTATGTGTAAGAGAGACTTACTCAATGCGCGTAGCGTGTCCAGGACTGAACCCCCCAGCGACTTGGAGGTAACTCGGAAAGAAAAGCGTAAAACACGAATAATGGAAAAAGTCCAGCATGGATAAAACACAAGCCGCAACGACAGTTCGCTCCTTGATCATTCGGAAAGGAACAAATGGAACCTTTGCAAACTTTGTATCCCAGACGAAAAACACGCCAATGACAACGACGCCAATGACGAGCATGGCGATGTAGCTCCCCTGGTCCCAACGATCACTATTCCTCGCGCCGGTAAGCGAAAGCGGAATGAGTGTGAGTCCAAGACCAAGAACAAGAAGCACTGCACCAAGGATGTCGAGATCAACCCAGATAAGATTCACGATTCTCTTGCTCAAAGGCTGTGTTTTGTCAGCTGCGTCCCAGGCGCCCTTTCTTCTATACCCAGCCTTTCTCGCACGTCGCTGAAGAACATATAACGTGACAATAAGCGGCGCTGCGCAGAAGGGTAGGATGAGAGCCCACATGCCATAGCCCCAGCGCCAGGTTGAGTGTTTGAGAACACTATCTGCTACGATGGACCCGAGGTACAGTGTTGGTATGGAGGCGAAGGATTCGGGGAGGGAGGTCCAGAGACCGCGGTTGATGAGGCTTGTTGTGTCTGCGATGAAGACCTGTTGCATGATGACGTAGCCTGTATCGCCGATTGATTCAAAGATTCCGCCGGCCTAAGATGTTAGAGAGGTAAAGATCAAGAATGAGGAGGCTTACGATGTAGGTTGCGATGTTTTGACAAGCTGCGTACATTACTTGCGAGAGGACGAGGAAGAGGATTGAAAAGGTTAAACCTTCAGCTCTACCAAAGACCTAAGATAGTTAGTAGGCGTTGGAGTGAGTGTTATGGTATGCGTACGTTGGAGAACTTTGCCATGATGGGATATGTGACGAGACCGATGATTGTACTAACGACATTGGCTGTCGCAAGCGCTGAATGGCGCTGGAAGGCAGAGGTAGCGTATGCATCGTAGACTTTTGTCGCGTACTTGAGAAATTGGCATACAAAGGTCGTAGCAAACAGACTAAATCGTTAGACGAAGCATGTACCCAGAGGAGATACACATACCCAGTAAACGCGACGATCAAAGCCTTCTTAGACCAAGACTGCCTCAGAATATCCGTATTCGAAGCCTTCTCACGCTCCTTTGGCGCAGCTTCCACGTCGGAGCTACGATGAGAATTATGATCTGCCATTGCAAGAAGCTACTCAGAAATGAATGCTGATCTTTCAAAGTTCAATGCAACGCTGTCTGTTTATAGTGTCTGAGTGACGGATGAATTCCGCAGCCACAATCCGGTGATCCATCTAATCTTATCAGATTTTAACGCATCGCGTGATATCATTGGTCTGCCAAGACTGGTGTGGCATGACTTGGCCGTGATCTGATAAAAAAAAGCCTCATGTTTTACAGGGATTGAGGGAGCCGGAATTTATTCTGGGAATAGCTTTTAGGTAAACGTGGATCACATGAAGACGAGTTACTCTGGTGGATCTGGCGTTCCGAGAACAGGCGATCTCCAATGACACGTTTTTTCATCCCTGCTCAGAGTTTTCGCATCTGATTAATGACGAGACTTCGAGTTGGGACGACTTGCTGGGTGTTGCCACGAGCTGGAGTGATCTACCGTATGATTGAGAGTTTAGTGCGTGAGATAACCTTATGTTATCAATCTGATCAGTGACGTGGGGGCATGTAAATCACTGCATCATAAGTGATGACCATGCGGGTAATGTAATCATCATCCCGCAGGGATCGATCTAACTCACTCTTATAACCTCGTCGAGCTCCGATGATTCAGAACCGAGCGTTGAAATATGTCTGTGCGAATAAGTTCTGTAAGACTTGATGAGAATGGTTCATGCAGTGCGTTGAGGTTATTCCCGACACGAAGGTACACGGAATGATCCGCTTCAGGTCCACTTGGGGGGCAAAAGCGCCGAGTTCTGGTCTGCAGACGAGTTACCGCTTTGGGAATACATCCACTGTCTCTCACGATGAATTTTCGTGCCCCATGCAATGAGAGATTCACGTCACAGATGTTTCTGGGTAAGTTAAGCGAATGGCATTCTATGAACGAGGACATTGACACCTCTTAATTACAAATTCTATACTATTACCAGTTGTTCACCAGACAACTGTTTCTACATCTCTCACCATGTTGAGCCTCCAATTGACGACCGTCAAGCTCTGTCGCGTCTAACCCAGGTTGTTCGGGCTCTTGGCTCGAATCTTGGGTCCATACAAGAAGAAGATGACAGGAACAGGTACAAGAGCCAGCGCCAAGAACGCAAGGATACTGTTTCCCCAGCCAAGGCCCAGATCATCGTACATGGATAGTCCGGCGAGAGGAAGCATAGCGCCAGCGAGAGAGCGGAGGACTGTCATTGCTGCGACGGCTGATGCTGCGTAGGTGATGTATGCGTCGACGAGGTAAGTTTGAAGACACATCTATATAATGCATTAGCCATGTTCAATGCTGTTGAGTTAGAAAGAGGACTCACCATAATCCCCATAAGACCAAAGCAAAACAGCGCAACGCCAATCATGGGCGCAATCCAATGCACATTCTGATCCGCCGCCCAACCATACCAAAACAACGCCCCCACAATAAGCAACCCCGAAGGCAACGTCATCCAAATCGGCAACCGATCCTCCGGCACCGTCTTACCATTCTGCGCAATCTTCTTCTTGATAACAACATCCGTCATGACCCCAAATGTCATTGTCCCAAAGAGCATTCCAATACCGGTAGGCAGATACGCCAGACCGATGGTGCCAGTGCCGAAACCGTACTGCTGCGCGAATACAAATGTGAAGGTGCTGAACATTAGGTATAGTACTCCGTACACGATGGCGACGTAGAGGGAGAGGATGAAGACGGGGAGGTGGGTGAAGAGCATGCGCATTGGGCGGATGGAGGCGTTGCTGAGGCGCTGCTTTGGTGTAAGACCGTCTTTATCGAGGATGGAGTAGAGGTCCTGATTGCCAGTTTCTTTCTTGAGCCTGGCGGCTTTGGCGCGGAGAAGGGTTGGAGCGTATGTTTCTGGGGCAGCGAAGTAGCACAGCGCAGCGATAAAGCCGGTCTAAATAGTAAGTCACAACGTATCATACCCCCCAGAAGTAGATGAGCTTACGAGAATGGCAATCAGCCAGAATACCCATCTCCACCCAATAGCCTCAACCATATACCCCCCCGCCAACGGCCCAATACAAGGCCCCAACAACGGTCCCATGGCCCAAACAGCCATAGCCTTACCTCTCTCCTGCACGGGAAAGATATCCGATATCGTTCCACTACCATTAGTAACAGGCGTCGAGCCCGTGAAGCCCATCAAGAAGCGAAACACGATAAGCATGGGCATGTTTTGGCTCAGCGCCGTAGCGACGGTCATTATAAGAAACAGAATGTTGGCGATGTTGAAGACGATAGCGCGGCCGTAGATTTCGCTTAGGGGTGCGGCGAGGAGAGGACCGAATGCGAAGCCGAGGACGTACACGGAGACGACGAACGTGGCGATGTTGCGGTTCGATGTTTCGAATTCGCGCATTATGTCTGGGACGCCGGGGGCGAACATTGAGGAGCCCTGGGTTGTTAGAGGGGAGTGTAGTTTGGGTTAAGGAGGGACGTACGAGAGGTCTGAGATGTTAGCAATGGTAAGGGGAGAGAAAGAGGAGACTTACGTTAGGAGTGTCATGACGGATAGAGCACCGATGCAAGACCATTTCTTCTTGGCTGGCCAGTTCATGGGATTATTTGGATCATCTGGTCCATCCCATCCAACGGCATTGGGGTCTTCCTCCTGAACGATGTCTTCTTTCGTAGCAGTCTCTTCATCCTTCTTCACAGCGCTACCGGTATAAGAAGGCGTGAGGGTCCGCTGACTCGCGGGTCGTTCAATATCGATCGAAGATTTAGTTTCAGCCATCGTGAAGACTGAAGCTCGTGAAGACAAAGAAGAGAAGAGAATGAAGGGGTGATGAAAAGATATTTAACCCAAGCCACGACTCACAAAGCGTAACCAACGAACCAATGAGGTGCAGATTCGAAAGCGAAACCGAGAGTGAACCAATCGCGTCGCACTTTCGGGTCCGTTTTAGAGCCCGTGCCGGGTTGGTTATGCGGGAGCCCCACCCGGATCTGGCGATTTCCGTACCGTTAGTTATGCAATTCTACGGAATTTGTGCAGATTTGTGCAGAGGGCGGCCGGATGGCCCCTTTTAATTTTCCCGGGGACGGAGTTGTGAATCGATGCATTTTGCGGCACGAGGCGGTGACGAGATCAGCTGGTCAATATGTATTACGCCTGGAGATTAATGATTCTTGGCGAGGGATTTATTATTATCTTGAATGCATTTGTTCAGGCGTGATTCATTTGTTGGCTGTTAAATTGAGAATACGGCGTGCGTTATACGCGTATTGATTCCCCGCGTTTCCGATCATGTGAGGTTAATGTTATATTTATCCTCAACCGTATCCTTATCTTTATCTTTATCTCATCGGCATCACCAAGCTACACCAAGAAGTATGAAGCAGCAATTAAATGCGTAACACGATGAATTCATTCTATCCATATAAACAATCTAGACCACTCAATTCCATATTACATCAGACTCGCCCAAATTATCTCCTGTCACTCAATCTAAGCCTTCCTCTTCTGCAACAATCCCTTGAACGGGTTCTTCCCTCTGAACCTCAACCACGTAGCAAAGTACACCACCGCATAATTAAACGCAATAAAAGCGCAGAAAATGCCAAAGTCCCTCCAGATATTCCTGTAGTACACACTGAACCCCGCTCCAAACTCGTCACCAGTCGCATACTGGCAAAACTCACAGTATCCATCTGATCCAGTAGTCACATACCCTCCCGCGCGCTTGATAAACGGCTCAACGTACTCATCGCACGATTGCCCGCTCGGCGGTTCAAAGCGCGCAAACTCACCTTCCTCGCAGCGAACAGGCTGGTCGTGGATCGCAGCGCCGAGGAAGGCTTCGAGGAGGTAGTGGAAGGGAGTCAGCCAGTACATCCATTCGCGCCAGAAAGTTGGGAGACCTTGAGGCGGGACGACGACACCGCAGAATGATACAACGAAGAGGAAGAAGATTGGGACGAGGAGAGATGCGAGGAGTTCGTTGGGTGCAAAGGCAGCGATGGCCTGGCCGAAGGAGACGTAGTATAGCTCAAAGAGCAGAACGAGCAGGAATGCGAAGCCAGATGTGAACGCTGACGCGCGCCAGCCAAAGACTCCCCACCACCAGCAATTGAAGTAAATACCGCCCGCGATGATACGATATGGGATTTCAACAACGACAACGGATGTAGTCCAAGCAACCCAGCTGTAAATCTTGGCGTTGTTTTCTCTCCACTGGAATATCTGTCGCGATTTGAGAAAGGCGGGCTGAAGCTGTTGAATGAGAGGCGGACTGATGGTAAGCGTCATAAAAATGGAGAACAGGCGATTTTGGTAGTCAATCGATGCGAAACCGATCTTGTAGAATGTGAAACAGTTGAAGAGACCCGTTGCAATGTGAAGCATAAAGTTCCCAAAGATGTAATCAGGTGAACGCCAGAACGAAACAAAACTTCGACGAACAACGGCGTAGGTTTGGGTAGATAACGGCATGGCATACTCGCGATCATCTTTAAGACTCTTTGACGGCTCGACATTACGTCGTCGCTCAATCATCTCCTCAATCTCTTGAGATCGCTTCTGTCGCTCTGAAGACTCCGCCCAGACATCTCCCCAATCTTGACCATCGTAGTCAGGATTTCCAGCGCCAATTGCATCGAGCATGTACTCCGCTGGGTTAGCGTGCGGGGGACACTTGGGACCGCCGTTGGATTCAAAGTACTTGATCAAGTTCTCTGAATCATGGCCTAGAGGTCCGTGGTAGACAACGCGACCGCCTGATTTAAGAAGTAGGAGCTCATCAAAGTTTTCGAAGAGAACAGCCGATGGTTGATGGATTGTACAGAGGACTGCTTGACCTGCGTCTGCGAGTTTACGCAGAAAGCGCACGATGTTGAATGCAGCGCCAGAGTCAAGACCAGAAGTCGGTTCATCCAAAAACATAAGCAGTTCCGGCTTTGACGCTAGCTCAACACCAATCGTCAAGCGCTTGCGCTGCTCTGCGTTAAGACCTTGTCCAACGGTACCGATAATCGCACCAGCAATGTCGCGCATCTCAAGAAGATCAATGATAGTCTCGCAGTACTCCATCTTTTCCTGCTTCGACACTTCTTTTGGTTGACGGAGCAGAGCAGAGAATTGGAGGGCTTCGCGGACGGTGGCGGTGGGTTCGTGAATGTCCATCTGCTCAGCGAAACCAGTTGCGCGCTGGAAGGATTTTGGCAGGGGACGGCCGTCGACGAGAAAATCGCCGGTTATGGTGCCGAAGTTGAGACGTTGGGCGAGACCGTTGAGAAGGGTCGTTTTACCAGCGCCTGGAAGTGTTAGTGTTGGAGGGTGAAGTGAGGGAATGACTAGACTTACCGGATGCGCCCATGAGAGCAGTCAATTTACCGGGGCGAACGTAGCCTTGGACATCGTCGAGGAGTTTTCGCTCGCCTTTTTCGTAGGGGATCGTGTAATTGATGTTCTGGAAGGTAAAGACCGTTTCATTCTTTGCGACTTCTTGAGTGATCTGTTCATCGCTCTTTGTACATTCCGCATCACCATTCGCGACAGGATCACGTCGTCCAGTCTCTTCGTCTTGCTTATCACCCTTGGCTCTACCACCTGTTGCGATAGACTCTTCAACTTTCTTAGGAACTTGTCCTCGCTTGAAGACGGTGATTGCGCCGCCTCCAACGTTAGGCTTCATAAGTTCCATCCCAAGAGCAGTGAGGAACACGAAAAATATGAAGAACGCCCAGAGAAAGCCAAAGTTTCGCCAGAGGTGGGAGCGTGTGTATGTGAAGGACTCTTGGATGTACGCAGCACCAGATACAGACGTCGAACCGGGCGATGCACCAGCGAGAGTACAGCCCTGGTTTTGAGGTCGTGCATTCGGGCCTTGAGGAACAAGATACGGTGGTTCGCACTGGAGAGTAAGGTACGCGAACTCATTAGCCATGAGACACTCGAAACCGTACTGAATCCAATTAATCCACCGTAACCAGCCAAACCAAGGATGCATTGAGTCCGGCGGAATGAGATATCCCGTATACACAACGAGAATCTGAATAGCAACACCCGTGAACCGCGTCGCGACATCCAAAGTCCCGCACCAAGCAGATATAGCCCTAAAGAACGCATACGTCACCATAGTGACCAGCCAAAGAATGAGATTCGATATAAAAAACTGCGACGCCGTTCTCGCAAGATTCGCCATGAAGTAGATGATGACATTAAAAATGATGACCTGTATAAAAACAAGCGGGACGTCAACGACAGTCTGGGCGATGGCGAATGCAGAAGGGCGGTAGAACGAGAAGGACTTGTGCTTGAGAAGAATAGGCTTTGACTCGAATGCAGCGGTCTGTTCAGCTAGTGCGAGGAGGGCGTTGAAGAGAAGGAGAAAGAAGAGGGCGCCGCCGCGGGGAAATGCGCCGGCTGCTGTGTCGGGGAGGTTGTAGAAGAGGGAGCCGACAATGAGGCCTTGGAATAGCAGGCCGCCCCATTTTCCGAAGAGAGATGCTTTGTCGCCGAACATGACGAGGAATTGGCGGTGGGTGCAGGCTAGGACTTGTTTGTGGAAGGCAATCTCGTAGTTCTTCTTCTTGCTCTTCTCACTTTCATTCCTCCGTCGCTCTTCAGCTAGTGTCGCAAGCTCAGCCTCGAAGTCATCGATATCGCGAAGATTCTTCTGATAATCATCACTGCGCCGATATGCATCCGCAAACTCCCCCGCCGAGCGCGGGATGCGATCTTCCCAGCCTTCACGAACACTGCGCTCATGCTCATCCGTCACACTCGTCAGAAAATCAGCCGTCGTCCAGCGCTCAGGACACTCAAAGCCCAAGTTCTGAAAATACTTCTTCGCGTCTTCTGCGCGACCAAAATACAAACATTGTCCCTCATCAATAAGCAGGACTTTATCAACGAGGTCGTAGAGTGTTTCGCCAGCTTGGTACAGAGATACAGCGGTAGATGTATCAGCCATGTTGGTCATGGCGCGAATAGACTTGACATATTCGACTGCGGTGCTTGCATCAAGACCTTTGCTGGAATTATCCCAGCCCTGCACCGAAGCACGCGTTATCATCGCTTCAGCGATAGAAACGCGTTTGCGCTCGCCGCCGGAAACACCGCGAATAAATTCATTGCCGACTTTTGTACCGAGAGTATGTTCGATCCAGAAGAGTTTCGTAACAACTCTCAAGAATTCACGGACATAGTCTTGACGCGTTTCGCCCTCCAGACGAGATTCCTTACCAGGCGTGCGAGTCTGCAGCGCAAAAGTGAGGGTGCGCTTGACAGAAAGCGTGGCGTAGTGAAGATCATCTTCAGGATTGTAAATAATCTCACCGCGGAAATCTTTTGCCATCGTCGCTGCGTCGGTTCCACCGTATGTAACATCTCCCTCGACAGATTCAAAGCCCGCGCGCTGATTGCAGAATGTTTTGAGGAATGTACTACATCCTGCACCTGGGCGACCAAGAACGAGGAGTAATTCACCTGGTCTAACGCACCCGTCAAAGTTACTGATGAGGTCTCGGACGGGTGGTTTCGCCATGGCAGCTTTAGGTCCTTGGGTGAACAACTTGCCCAGTTTGCGCGGTAAACCTAGGAAGAAATCTCCAACGGTAGGTTGAAGACTTGATCCGAGACCGGCGCCGCGAACAGTGAGGTTACGAAAGATGACACCGCTGTGACGCGTTTTTTCCTCCTCGCTTTGTTCTTGACGCTTTTGACCAAAGATACGAGACATGAGACGGTCGAGTTCTTCATTATCTTCGTTGGCTTCTTCTTTCTCAGCGGGTGTAGAGGCATTCGTTCGTCGACGGGAGAGAACGCGGAACAGATCATCTTCGGTACGATGAGACTTGCGTTTCTCGAGGGGCGGCTTCTCATTCTCGGTGTGAGATTTGATCGGGGCAAAGACCGGCGCATCATCGTTGGAGGATGTACTCTTGCGCTTTTCCTCGGATGATTCGCGGTGAGGAAGAACAGTGCTCGATGAAGAATTGCGATCGAGGACAGGCGCATGTTGAGGCTCAGAGGTTAACGCCTCAGCTGTACCTGTACTGGGTGAGGCTGAACTGCCGGCGGTGACATGATCATACGTCGCAGCCGCAGCCGCAGCCGCAGTATCACGGCCCGCAAACCCGGCCTCAAGCTGTCTATCAGCGTTTCCCATTGGGGTAATGGAGTTGACGCTTGGCGTAACGGGGAAACCGCCTGGGATATCTTCATCCCTAGGCGTAGGTCTCTGATCGGCCATTTTGACGTCAAAGAGCAGAATAACCTCACAGTAACGATGATGAACGCTCTACTCTAAGTTTACGGTCATTGACCATAATAAACAGACATTTTTTCACTTGTGATCTATCTATGACGACATGAGAGTCGGGCTTTCGGACATGCTGGAATTGCGACGCGGTCCGGGCTCTGAGTGGAGATTAGGCGTCATAGATTGGAAGAGTAGATTACCCTGGAGATTTCAAAGAGTAAGTTAGTGGCCTCGGAGAGATTAATCTGGAGGTGCGAGTAACAGACGCTACGAGCTGGGTTACGCATGACGTTGCAGCGGCATTTTTAATTGTCCGACGGACGGCAAGTGCCGTCAGCTGGAGCTTGTGGTTATTAGCTTGTGATTATCAGCTTGTCAGACAACTTTGACCTTTCGGGATATTAGATCGCGTTCGGTCCCGAGAGGATTGCAACCCAACCAGGTGAGAACAAAATAAGGGCCGGTTGATAATGGAATATTTGCCATTTTGTTTTATGTTTCTCCGATCTGTGCGATTTATTGCATTCAATGTCTTTCATGCGTGTAAGATTTGGGTGTGCTGTGTAAGTCCCCCCGTGGCAAAAATTCGGCATTAAGTCGAAAGCGGCGTCTCACTCAAACGCCCCGTCCAAGCCGTCTCATTCAGAGCCCCCCCAATCTCCACCGCTAATCCCATCACTTGGGACTAAAAATACAGCATCGCGCGATGGCACTAAAACATGCCGATTACCATGGATTCGCCAAGGGAAACAACCCGAACTCGACTAAATGGCTAGATTGGACTAGACCATTTCTTTTGAAACATGGCCAGATAAAAATCAGATCATGGTCCCCGATGATCATCGGGCATCCATGCTGCCATTTCGAGACTCTTGCAGCGAATGTTTCAATGTCTGCCTCAGCTCAACCTCTCATATCCCAGCGTCCCAAAGGCGGGCGCCAATTAACCGCCGATAGAGACAATCCGCCGTTTCCCACCGCCCGGATGAAAATCTTCCGATTGTGATCTGAGTTAGCGGGGGATGTACCCGCGCTCGGGCAGTTTATCTGATCTGGTCTAACTTGTACGGTTTAAAATCGTGAAGCTAAACCCAGGTAGCTTGAAGCTCCAAAACACCATCACCAGAGAGTGTAGATATCTAGATTGAAGCAGGGGACTGTGTTTTCTCAGCGTCGAAATTGATGCAAAAGTGCTGTGACATGTACCGCTCATACGATTCACATTCTGCTTTCCCCTCGGCCCAGGCCCAGCCCAAATGCAAGCCTCGAATGCATAGGGGGGCCTTGTGTTACACAAGCCTCAAGGGCATGCGATGCCCAACTGCCCTGTTGCGATGCTCGGACCAGGCCCAATGTGTTTGATTCGTAGATATACTGCATTTTTGCTTCTGTGGGCGAAATGGAGTCCCGCGCGCCTGCTGTCGCTGCTCAAGGTCTATATGAAGGCCCAATTCCCCCCAATATTCACTACAATAACGCAACTCAAGAACACTACTCAAGCCCCTCACCTTTTTTATATATGGCATCTTCGGCTAACACCACGGGATCGACGCAGGGTCCTAACCCTGCCAATCTCCCTCGATATCACGTCGAGACGTTCCCCATTCCCGCTCCCCTGTCAGAGTATGACCTTGATCATCGACGTACTATCACCATCGAGTCGCAGCAGCGACTTTGGCCTCAGGACATCTGGGTTCACAGCCCGCACGGACGACAGCTGTATCAGCCTGTGCTGATGTTTGAGACGAGGGTCCCGGAGGAGAAGACAGAAACGAACGGAAGTGCTTCTAAGAGCGGTTAATACTGGTGGCGATTGAAATGTAATTTGGGATATTGGGTTGGAGGAGTCGTGATGGGAAAATGATTGAACCGTACGGAACACACGCGACGGAGTTGCGGTCTTTTGGTCTTTTATGACATGGCCAATTAACGGGGTTCTGCTTTATTCTGCATTTCGACAAAAACTACAAAACAACAAACAACAAGGGCTTTTCTACGTCTGTACCATCGCATTTGGGGTCAACCACTGTACTAGCATAGCGAACATGATTGATGAGAAATAATACATCACGTTACCTCCCCAATTGAAGCATCAACACTCAAACCTCCACTCCACGTCCTCCCATCCCCGCCTCATCGCCATCTCAGCCCCCAACCCAGCGCCATACCTCTCAGGCCTCACCGTACCCCCGGCAAGCTGCGGCCCCAGCTTCTTGACATCGCCAAAGCCCATCCCCACGGCCTCAATCTCAAAGCCTAGCAGTAAAGCAGACGCGAAGCCGATTATCTCTGCGAAAGCGAGGTTACGACCTGGACACAGATGACGACCGCCACCGAAGGGTATGTATGCTGCTTTTCGCTTGCGCTCGTCTTCTGCGCTTCCCTTGGATGAGGGGAGGAAACGCTCTGGATTGAAGACGTTGGCGTCTACACCCCAGACGCTGTCTTCGTAGTGTGCTACGCCAGCGGGGAGTTGTAGGTCTGTGTCCTTTTTGAGAATATACGTTGTTCCTTCGGGCGTTGTGACGCTCGTGTCTTGGAGGATACGTCGCATGCTAAGAGTCTGGTTCGCAAGCCTCAACGTCTCGCGATAACAGCTCACCAGCAACGGCATCTTCTCCTCAAACTCCGCAATATTAAACGTCGCACTCTTCTTCACATTATTATCCTCTATAACAGCTGCTTTCTCAGCTTCGGCTCGTATACGCGCGAGAAGATCCGGTCGGTCGAGGATATACAGCAATAGCCAGTAAAACGTCGGCACGGCATTAAGCGTCGCCACATTCGGGAGAATAACCTCAAACTTGCCAATCTCGTACCCTGTTAGACCGTTCTTTCGTAGTGCGCCGGCGCGGTTTCGTACTAGGGCCGAGACACTGGGGTCGTGGATGTCGTGGTCTTCGGAGTACCATTTACACGCGATGTTTTGTAGTGTGGAGCGCGCTTTGTAGGCTTTTGGCATTGTAATCGAGGGGAAGAGCGAGAGGAGGAAGTAGGGGACTGATTCTTCGAAGAGCCTGGTTTATTAGCGATGCGTTGACGTGTGATAGGGGGACATACCACATGTCTTCAATTAAAGATGGATCGCGATTGAACGGATCAGTTTCGCCGTACAGAGAACGCGTTGTAGCGAGGCTCATAACATCGCGACACCAAAGATATAAATTCTCAACGTGAAGTCTTCCATTCGCGACCGTCTCTTTTCCCGCATTGATCGCATCGGCACGTATCGTCGCGGTGTTCAGCTTCGCAGCGATACTACCCAAGAAATGTACATTCATCTGCTGCAAATGCCTTACCTGAAAGCTCGCATGTATCGCCTCGGTAAATTCATCGTACACTCCCGGTACTTTAACTTTCGCAAAGGTCTCCTGTTTCAGCGCAAAGGTCTTTTTCGCATAGTCGAATACAAACGGCTCGAAGGATGCGGTCTTGTTGCGGAGGAGGGTCTGGAGGAGGGCGGGATCGAAGGCGGCGTAGACTTTGCCGTTGAGCATGGGGAGGGTCGCGATTGGGACGTGAGGGTTCTCATTGCTGCGATTGATATGTTAACGATTGAGGTTATTGAGGTAGAAGAGGGGGAAGGGAGACGGACTGGATTATTCGAGGGTAATCTGCTTGGTGACGAATTATCCCGATGATGTGTCCTACCCACGGAATCGACGATTTCAGGACGGGCGGTTCGCGTGGGTCGATGCGGGGAATTAGTAGGCGGTTTAGCAGGGCGAATGCCACTATAACCGCCAAAACGGTCGTGCTCAGAATTGTGACATTCGTGATGCGATAGTCAACGAGATTTGTCAGCGGATATTGGGAAGACATTGACGCTGTGGATGGGAGAGGAAGGAGGAATTTAGGGAGATTTGTTTGATGAGCGGTGAATTGTTAATGGTGCTGACTGTATCGGTTGCTGGTATCGCTAGTGCTGAGGCCGGGAGATCCGATTGTGACGAATTGGCCAGTTATAGTGTATTCGCTCCAGTATCAGCATTGTAAGCGCTTCACTCACGCAGTTGATATTGTTTCAGCACAGAAGATATCATTATTGAGTTATAGAACTGTCAATTTCTAAAAGACATGAAGCATATTGGCCAACACTTGAAGCAGCACACGTCGTCTTGTTGATGCTGCTTCAGTGAAGATGCACTGAAGCTTCCCCACTAGACTCGACCAGCGTTCAGCCGCCGACAGTACAAGACGCTTCAATCGAACGGTACAGACTCAATATGACACAATTCTATCTATACCCCCCATATCACAAAACTCAAAGCTTCGCAGCTGGTTTCTCCGCCTTGATCTGCGTTTTCAAAACCCTCCTCAGAATCTTCCCACTCGGACTCTTCGGTATAACATCGAGCACTCTAACCCCGCCCTTCAACCATTTATGCCTCGCCTTGTGACTCTCGACATGCTCACAAACAGCCCTCACAACATCCTCCTCCTTCAAACCATTCGTTTTCTTACTTTTTACAACAAACGCTAATGGTACTTCACCCGCGCGCTCGTCCACAATGCCTATGACTGCGCAGTCGTCTACGTATGGATGATCGAGGAGATGCGCCTCCAGTTCTGCGGGTGCAACTTGATGGCCCTAAAAAATTAGCAAATGCTCAAAAAAAAAAAAAAAAAAAAAAAAACAAAAAAAAA
>JABSTL010000703.1:0-38637 GCA_013759095.1 Fusarium sp. NRRL 29148
ACTATGCAAATGCCATCTTTCCCAACCTAACATCTAAGAGCTCCTTATCAACTTTTAATAATAATACCAGAAAGCAAGAAAAAGTAGGGAAAAAATTACCAATTCCCACGTGCCAGGCCAGCCAGCATATCAGCACAAGCGTCTGAATCGAATTAGACATCGAGTATCAATAAATCCAGCTAACGCGTACCCAACCACGAGACTTTCCAGCACATGTTATGTCCTTCTTAAGTGATGAAACAGTTGCAGAAACTGGGGACAAACACTGAACTTTTGCCCGCAGTTGGATAAGAGAGTTAGAAAAGTGGTGTGCCTTTCCCCAGTGGTTGAGTTGACACCGTCTAATTACGGATCGTTAACGCCCAAGATGTTGAACAGTTCGGGTACAAGACAGAATGCAGTGCCTAGGAGGGGTATTGGCGACAAAGAGATACTGATAGTGCATATAGGCTCAATATGGTATACCGGAAAGAGTCGAGAGTTCGTACCAGATTGCACTGGATTCATCTGGAGCCCCAGACATCGCTCGGAAATGTAGTAGTTTCACTTCCTTGAGCGCTCTCACTCAATGTCTTGTCATCGTGCTGTACTATTGCATCATTTGATCTTCTCCTATTCCCGGCAAGTTCATACCTGCTGCAAGAGCCTGAAGCTTGAAGTCAGGATTGCAGGGAAGGGAATGAGCCTTATGCTGTCGGAAAATGTTAGTATGTAATGGACTTTAAAAACTAGAATTTCGTGAGGAAACCTACGTATTTCAGCCCATTCAAGTTTTTATATCGTTTGCCGCATGTTTCACAACTAAAAGGCTTCTCCTTCTCCATTCCCAATGTTCCGGGGTAAGGGGCACTTGTCTCTGGATTGACGATAGAAAAGGTACCGTCTCCATTCTCGTGAAGCTGTTGGGTTTGATGGCCATGAGTTTTGTGGTATCTGGAAACAAGTTAGCAAGCGAATTCAGGATCGAGTTACAATCGAACGCCATGAGTCAGAACTTACTTCAGACCGTTCTGGTTTTTGTACGCCTTCTCGCAGCCAATAACTGGGCATTTGAACGGCTTGTGCTCTTCAGGCATCATCATGCTCTGTAAACGCTGCATAAGAAGCTTATTGGCCTGTGGATCGTTCAACTGGTTTTGGTTGATGCCTAGCTGTTGCAATTGTGCCTGGATGGAACGGTTGGCAGCGGGAAAAGCACCAGTGGAGCTGAAAAGGTGTTTGCCAGGATCGTTTATGCAAAAGTTCGAATCACTATTATTCTGGTTTCCGCCAAAGCTCATATCGCCAATATCGTTCGTGTTGCCACCCATAGGCATACCTGGTAGGTCTTCCTCCATATCGACTTGCTGGGTATGTGATACCTGTCCTTGGGTAGTAAGAGTAGGTGTATTGACGGAAGAGACTGTGGGGTTGTTCTGTAAGCCAAAGCTAGCCGCAGCGGGTGTTGGTGGCTGAGAGGTCCGTAGGCCCTGTGTAAGACCAGAGGTGTTCATATTCAGCTCGGGTCTCTGCTGCTGGCCAAAAAGTTGTCTCGTTTGGGACATTCGCTGGCTATCGTCCATCTCCATCGTGCCAACAGCATCGTCCATTTCCATATCTGCTACAGCATCCATCTCATCGTTCAAGTTTGACGCAATTGCAGAACCTCCATGCGTATCATGGGGCGTCTGTTGGCCGCGGTTATGCTGTCCAAGTTGGTTCGTTGCAAGGGAACTGCCGCCTGGCGCTGCCGACCCAGTTCGAGACATCGACATCCGAGGGGCGTTAGGCAGCCCCAACTGGGAGAATTGAGAAAAGGCGTTATTTCGGGCTGTGTTCGGGCTGGGTTGCGTATGGGCTTCCTCGTAATGTTGCAGCAAGTCGTGGAGATTAGGCAGGATCTTGCCACAGCAGGTGAAATCTCGCATGAAGTTGGCCTCCAACTTGGGGAGATAGGAAGATGAGTGAAAGGAAGGAGACTGGTGAGTTCCGAAAGGTGACGTGCCTGCCATCATAATACTATAGAGCCACGATGTTAGTAAATTGTAACCTCAAGTGCGATGAAGAATCGGGCATGATCGATTTCTGACGCATGTGGGCTGTCGCAGGGCAAGAATGGGGCCCGAAGCTTAGAAACGGCTTGCCACAATACATGATCAGTCGTCTTCGCAAGCGATGATAGTCGCAGACAAGCTGAGGTTTCATGCTATAAACCATTTCGCTTTGATCAAGCGAAAAAGGTTGAGCTCAAAGCAAGCAAAAGAAGCCTGATCGTGACAGAGAAGTGACCGCTTGGACAGGGTGCCAAGGCGAGGGCAACGTTTCAAGAACAGGGTGATGACGAGGATACAAGTATGCAGTGAGGTGACTTACTCGTCTCTAACAAAACTACCAAAAGACATGCCTCCCCAGCTCATGCCACCTCCCATAAGGCTGCCAGCGAGAGACTCTCTTCTATTGCGGTTCGCATTATCACCACGGTTGGGATTGTTCATTGATATGGGCTTAGGGCCAGCGCTGACAAATGAGTCCCGGCGGCCCATAGAAGGGTCGAGGGATGGCCCGGTAGTCATGGTTATTTTGGTGTCTTCAAGAGGTGTAGAGTCGAATGGCTGAATGACAATGTGGCGGTTGTTGATGCGAAGGTTGATATCAACGATTTGGAACTCTTCGGTGAGGTCGAAGGAAGTGTTGGTGGGAATACAAGGATCAAAGTCGCCGATGGAGAGTTGGGGGGCAGCAGCTTTAGCGGTAGTAATAGTACTCGACAGCACCGAGGCAGCGGCTGGAACAACGGATTTAGAAGCAAAGCTAGCGTGAGCGCCAGGCAGAAAATGGCCCGTGGTAGGGGTCTCGGGCTGGGGCGACGGCGACTGCGACTGCGTCTGCGAGCTTGAGCCCGAGTTGATGAGCGACCCTGGAGAGTCAGGGTTGTCAGCAACGGCGGCGGCGAAGTGGGCATGGGCGCTCGAGTCACAGGTACGGTCGTTACTGTTGGCGTTGGCGGTGGCGGCGGAGTCTGCGGACGAGGGGGCGAGACCTGATGAGCGAATGGCGCTCGTAGGATCCCGCATCCTGATACTCTTGGTGGAGGTAGATGCACGCGGCTCGGTTCCCACAGTGTCGCCTGGCTTCTGGAACAAGCTGCCGAACAACTTCCCCATGTCGAATGAAATATGAATGGTAAATCTGATGATATCAAAGTACTGTGATGTTTCTGATGATGAAAGTGCAGAGAAGTGTAGAGGGGGTATCGACAAAAACTGGGAGTACCCTAAGGTTGAGAGATAGAGATAGCGAGGCAGCCTGAAAAGGCCCTACCTTTCTAAGTAAGCTGGGTGAAGACAACAGCAGGAGGTACGCCCTGTGTAGGTAGGGTTGGTGTCATCCACCTGCCAATACCAAGAAAGTACCTGAGGTGACCATGAGATGGCAGGAGAGATCCAGGTACCGATGTCCAATCACACCAGGTCAGGTCAGGAAAGGTGCTATTCCCTGGTGCTTCTGTGTTGTGGACGGTTTCGTCCAAGACGGGGTGGGTTAGACTAGGCTTGGCGTGATGCTGTCCAGGGATCCCAGTCTTTCACTAACCGCTTTATGGGTTTTAGTGCGAGCTGTTCTGGGTTCTTTGGTGGGATTGTGATAAATCGACCAACAGACTTGTTTGAGGGGCAGGATATGTACTTCTGGTACTCCAAATATGTGAGAAGGTTTATAGTGATCAAAGGGCAGGCGACCTATCTGATGAAAGGTTGTTGGAGGGATAAATCGATGACAACTTAATAACGTACAAGCGATTGCTGTGTGAAGTAATTATTGATGATTCAGTTACTTCGGGGGGTGTCGAAAAGGTGATCTGACAGGCAGTACCAGCGAATGCACTACTGCAAAATGATCAATTTGAAGGGTTGGGATGGACTGGTGGGTGATGTGTAGATGATGTGAAAAGGATATCAAAATGAGCCCAGACTGTCAATGAAATTGAGCAGAAAATGAACTCAACGGTACGCCTACAGATATGGAAAGTGAACAGTGGTCAGTCTTAATAAGTTACCACAACTTAGGCGTCTCCTCGATCGGATGCTCTATAATATACCATCATATCGTTACATACTCAAGGTTCGAAAGAGGTATGACGAAGATACGACAGGGCAAACTCTCAGATGCCCACACAACCACTACGCCTCTAGTAAAAGTGACTTACCGCAACCTTTTTCCTAGTACAGATAAGAGATGATCAAGGGAATATCGCCAAGTCCTTGGGCAAGTTTCCTCCAACAGACGCTTAGATTCCAGACTTGTAGTTGATACTACCTACTGGGATGGTTCATACCACATGACGATGCACTTAACCCACGCATGTCTGAGCTGATGAACCGTTGATACATGACACTGTATTTGATGCTGTTCTCGATCATCTTTACGTTTTTTGAGCTTATCAAGTTCTCGCGGCAACGAGGGCGGGAGCCTGATAAGTCCCTTAGAGTAAAGGTAAAAGAGCAAGTGATGATGATGCAAGGTTCATGGTATTTGAATTGTAAAACGAAACATGACAGCCAATCAGTAGAGTCAAGAATCAGGGGTTCACAAAGGGCGAGGGGCAATTACCGAGAATGAACAAAAAAGCATCAGCTGGTGTCGGGGGCTCCAACGTAGGCAGTTAGTTGAGGCCAACGCACACGACAAAACACAATATTCAATGCGGTGTCTCCTCAACCCCCTTTATCCAGCAATATGAGTACCTAATTCACCTCTACCTGACTAGAATGATATTCGTAGTGTTTCTCTTACACCGGAAGAGTCTATCCGGGATGGAAAGGTGCGGCACAGTAGCGAGTGCATCTGCTAGATTAAAGCTGTCCTGCAAACGAAAATGACAATATGTAAGGATAGTATGGGAAAATATCTGTATATTACTGTATTAGTTTTGAATCATTTACAGAATTGCTTGACACTTGAGAAGCATAATATATGCCGTCTTTCACAACCCCAAAGAGGCCGAGTTACACGACAACGTCTTGTTATGCACGGATGCTGCCTACATACCATAAAGCCATAAAGCTACTCTGGGTGCCAAGTCGAGGCTCAACAAATGGTACGGTACATATGGGCCAGTAGTCCCTTGGCCCACGAGTCCCAGCTATGTATACCTGGTCCTACCGTTGCAAACTGCTTAATACTACATATTCGGGCCTCAAGGCGCTAATGTGTATGAACCTGTTCGAGAGCTAGATCCCAGCTTAGGGGTTGTATGACATTGGAAGCTACGGCAACCGTGTCGATACACCGCAGACCTTCCTAAGATCTCTAACAAAAGCATGTCCTAGCCCAGAATAGCAAGAATCCAGTCCCAATTCCAACCAAGACCTCGGTCTGTTAAGTTCATTACATTTAGGCACTCAATCAATGCCAGACTTTCCTGGTGGAGATGCCTACTAAGTTGGTTGGATCCACTCGTATTTTGCCAAGACAGAGTAAACTACGTATACGCATTTGCGAATAAGGCAGTTTCAGCGTCTTATCAAACTCTAGCAAGACTACGGAATATCGTGCTAGCTATATGGACTACTAGGTCGAGAGATTGCTAGGTCGCGTTGGGAAAGCAAGATACCCGATCGCATCGTGGGCCATTAGGAAAACGATTTCCATGCTCAATGATCAGCATCTGCAAACGCACACCACTGACATCTAGTCCAGACTCGTTTTAGTGTCACCCTTCCAAGACTGCAAGGCTGAACTGTAAGACATGCAGATATGGAATTAATAGCGGACCAACACCTCCTAGTTTCAGCCATATCGGTCCACCAGCGTTTCTCACAGGAAATCTCAGAGAGCGATAGAAGTCTACCAGAAGAAGGGTTTCGTGTCTGTAAAGCAATGGCAAACGGGCATTGAGACCACAAACGCTCCTGGTCTTGTCTGGGAGTTGGGATCTAAGACTTTTAGTGTGACGGGTAACCACAGCTGCAACCGTCAAGTTTACACCTCAAGGACCAAGAAAATAGCTTGTACATTACATCAAGTGCTACAAAGCTAACAGGGAAACGATATCGACATACAAACATGCCCTTTTCGTTGGCTGAGAAGTGATCGCAAAGTTCCCTGCCTGTGCTCCTATGTCGCATTGCCCCGGGTTAACGGACTGTTGTCTTGAGTCAGGTAAGAAGATCGCGATCGAAAGAGATAATGGAGAAGAACTGCCGTCCGGGATAGAAACGGGACCTCAAACAAATCGCGTCGGGATTCAACTCACGTATCCATAATTGAGAAACTCCTCTCATTGAATATCGAGTTGTATATCCACGGATGATCAGCCTTAAAGAGTCAGCCGCTAAACGCACCCTATCAGCCTCCTCGAGATAAAGGTGCCGTGCTAGAGTACTTGGGAAGGTGGTTGCAATCTATGCCTAGATGCCGTCGGCGGAACCGCCCCCGAGGTGAACTATTCGATCAAGGCGTGAGATAATCATTAATGACATCTGGTCAGCCGCTCGTTGGCTGATAATCTGATGGCTTCCCTTGGGCCATTTAACAACTCCAAAAATCACCACCTTTCGACTAGTGTAAAGTATTTGCCTGATCCTCAGGGGGCAAAAAAACACCGAACCTTGATACAGGGTGTTAAAATAAACCTTGTAAAGAGCTACCTAAACGTAGGCTAAGTTGACCTAAGTATTTCTATAACTTAGGGTTAAGGTCCTGAGTTTTCTTTCCTCCCCTAGCTGATCAATGGGTGCAATTGGCTTTTGGAGGGGAATATCATTCCTGTTTTGGGTCGTGGTTTCACGACTCGGGTCAACCTGGACCGTGCAGAGTCTTTACGTCAGAGCATTCATGGGTTCTGGGAGAGGTGCCAGGGGGAGCTAAGAAGATTTGGAACCCTTGATACGGAGTATAGGTGATGAAAAGACTTTGGCAAGCTTAGTAGATGATAGCAGGACTTTACACCAATGTATTTTGACACCCTGGTTCTGCATTAGAAGTTTTCTTGTTCCTCTAGGGGTGCATTAGGCCAAACTCTGATATCCCAGTCGAGATGTCGATGTAATTATGTACGTAGTACTCCGTAGAGGTAGCGCAACGCTCTGGTGCAACGTTAACGATCTAATTTCCGTTTACGCAAGTAATCACTGCACGTCTTTATGCGTCCTGTCAAAGCTCATGACTCTTGTCTTAGCTTGGGCCGAAACGCTAACAACGTGGCATCAATGTGCTGTGGTGCTTGGTGACTTCTGACAGGTCAATGCCAATGTCAATGCTTTCAGGGACAAACAGACCCAATGCCAGATAGCCCCAATTGGATGGTAGGCGCGAGTCGAAAACGAGATCTCGTTACATTGTCATGAATCTGCGTCTCGGCAATGGCTTATTGACGTGGGGATGTGATAGATCCTAAACTGGCTCCAATGCGAATGTGACAACGGTATTCACAACTAGGATCCAGGGTCGGCAGATAGAGACGACGACAGTTGCGCCTTCCCTCATGGGAACATTCGAATCACGGGCATCACTGCTTCCTGTCTCAATTTCAGGAATAAACCCAGGTGCCAGGAAGGCCATCATCACATGAAGACGACCCATTTCCATCTCAACGCTTTACAGAAATTACCTTCAACATGGGTCTTTCATCGAACTGTGACCTCCAGCCTTACTCCGTTCCTACATACCAATTACTTAGACAAGAATTTCGCAACATGCGCCACCATAGAGGCTCTCCACAGAAGCTTTCCGTTGAAGCATCGCAGAATAGAATCTACAGACAAGTAATGTACCTTGACGGAACTTCCGTGGTTCGACGATGTACCGATATTTACGGAGTATAATACGGAGTACGGAGTACAGTAGAACTGATATGCGCACTTGATCTAATCCAATGAGATTCCAAGTGGTGTCGGGTACCGATCCAGCAATGGCCTGGTCCGGGAAACTGGTGCCGCTGTCAGCCTTCAATGCTGTCAACCTAGTCCCGGCCGATCGCCCCCAAGTTGGCATTCTGCACAACAAAAGGCAACCAGGGTCTTTCCAAGCAGGTGGCTGGTCGTTCTTGCCCATCTTATAATGGCACAAAGATGTATTTTGACGACGCTGATTCCACAGTTGTTCGCGAGGTATTGTATCTTAATCACTTTTCAAGGAGCGACGTCTGCGAGGCCTCAACCTTGATTCAATCACAGCTGAAATCGACCCTGAGCGGATTCAACTTGTTCTAGATCAGCGGCGTATACCGAGCTTCGAGTCAGACAATTACTGACTACTAATTGAGTCACAAGTTCACATCCAGGCACTCAGGAAGACCGCCATATTTAGCTTTCTTTCTGACGAACTAAAAAAGGGTATCTTCGGCTCCTCTACATACAATCAATACTCCGTCCTACGACCGCCAAAGGGACGACAATTCATTCATTGAGCTGCTTAACCCAAGCCCACATAGGCGCAGAACGGGATGTCTAAGCGACTATTAGGTTCACTTGTGAATATCCCCGAGATCTCGTCGTGGGTTTTCAGCCGCGACTTATTTCACAAGTTAATGAAAATGTGTGAGCCCTCCCGCAACACCGATCTATCATCTCTTCCGCCGAGAACAGTGACCCGTCCAGCCGAAGGTTGAAGGGGGCTAGCTCTTTTCGAACTGCCATTGGGTCAATCGCCTAAATTCCATTCCACACAGAAGTCTCAATTGTCAGCAGCATCGTAATCATCTTCGCTCTGCTTCCTCGACATGTGAGGTACCGCACAACGCCGTTGCCTTTGATGTGGATTGAGCTAATAAAGCATGGCTAATGGGTCCTGACTAAAAAGGTCTTGGACTTGGCTTCCATGCAAGAATGCCTAAATGCTTTATTAGCTGGCTTGAAAGGTTTAGCTTTAATATGTCTACTATTCTGTTGCACTTTAGCAAATCCATTGAAAACACTGATCGTGTGATCCAAATACTACTACCGCTTGCGGATGGAAGCCATGGATGCAGCGAAAGAAAAATGCGGTTCGATGGTACCAAGGGTCATGGAGGAAGGGATTCCTTGTTGAGCATCGACCCACAGACTTAGCTTTTGACCAAGGCGTTCGTTCTTGCAGTTGAGTGACGGAAGTCAATCTCCAGTCTCCACAGATCAGCATTCGAGCTCCGGTACACTTCTAGATGCCGCAGAAAATCAGGATTGGACAGCAACAACTCAATTGAACTGTTTGGCATCTCATGTTTTGCATATGCTGTTTCTTAGCCGTTCGGAATACGGTATTCCCCTATCTTGCAATTCTTTATTCTGCAATGTTGTATTTATAAATAGTGTTGATGCAGGTGATGAGGTTTTCTGCAACTTCAGACCCGTTGCAGATAGCAAAGATACTTAGCTGACCAGAGAGCGAGTGATTGCTTCCAAGTATAACGGACGTCATCGCCGGTTATACCTCCATGTATGATTTTCTGGGTGCAGGTCGATAACAGCTTGACATCGTAATGATAGCCTCCCGAAATAATCGGGCTCCTGAAATTGCACTGTGATGTCATTATAGTACCCAAAGGGAATCTACAAGCTAAGGATATTTGTAGATCAACATACCTAGGAGCTATTTCAAGCAAGTCGATACGATACCGGCAGGCAACTATGTGCATCAGGATATGTCGGTCCCATGCCTGACTAACGAGGGATCATAGTAATCGCACGAGTCGGTATGTCGAATTGCCATTATTGCTGCAGAATGCAACTGTCCATCCTGGTCAGCTCGAGTAACGTGGCTTGGTGTGATCTACTGGGGGCGGCTAGTTACTGGTATGATGCCATGCATCCAAGCGAGGTTAGGTAGTAGGCGGGAGGCTTAGGATGGAGGTGTTAGTGTTCCTTCAGTCTTTCAGATAAGATCGGATCACAAACTCCAGCATCGCAGATCTTACCCGAAGAAAGGCTGCCGAGGTCAAGAGAGGGTGTATGCCGAAGGAGCCTAGTCTGAAGCTACAGTCATATCCTTCTTTGGTACATTGATCAAAGATTCTGGAGTATCATCTCATCATATGGAAGGCACAATGTGGTATTGGCCTCTTTGAAGGGTATGAGGATCGTTCTGGTCTCTCTCTTCAGCCCCAGAGGTCTTGGGTTTGAGCAAAGTCATCATCGAATCATCGAATTCGAAGCCATCATAGAAACACTAGTTGCAGAAAGTATTTATCTCTAGCCACGTTAGCGCTGGACAGGTGCATGTCCCGCTTAGGGGGCAAGAAAATACCGAACCTTGATATAAGGTGTTAAAATAAACTTAGCAAGGAGCACCCTAAGCTTAGGCCTAAGTTTACCTAATATTTTCATCGCTTAGGATCAAGGTCCTGAGTTTTCTTTCCTCCCCTAGGTCCCTTATTGAACTCACTATGCAGTGGTTGAGTTACACCTAGTCTGATCTTGACGCAATAGTATAAAGTATAATCAATCCTCTTGTTCGGGTCCGATCACGAGGCCTATTCTCTGTTGAACCGATATAAGTCAGCAATACACGAGAGCGACATGGAGTCGGGTCTACCTATGACAGATGTGAAAACGTGGATGGTAGGCACTTATTGTTTACAGTGTGCGAGTATGGGTTAGTCCTAAGCCGCTTGAGTTGCCATCGTGTTCATGGTAAGGCCAGATTTGTCCTTTTCTTCTGACTCTTTCCATAAATATACTACCAACGTTTACCCACTTGTATGAGATTATGGAGTTATTATGAGTGTTTCAATGCTATCCGATGATGGTTGATTCTTGGAGAATTTGTCGATAGACGTGTAGAGCATTGCGAATGCACAATATTGTAGGCTCGACTATGGCTGGTGCTCGGAACTTCTGGTCCGCATATTTATCATGTATTCATGAAAAATGAATCATATTATCGAGGTGCATGAACCAGAAATGAGACAATTGATGCGGGCAACATGTTAACAGTCCCATTCTTGACTTATATGATATTGAGAGGTTCGAGTATGCTGCATGTAAAGCCCACCTCATTCGAAAAAGTCGACAGATGCTTGGCTGTTTTGGATAAACCAGATGGGGTGCACTGTATTCACCCAGGTAACCTCGTTTGCTCGACTGACTATCGTTCGAGAGTCGACAGATCAGCTTTGCACTCTACCTCGAGACCTATGGAATCACAAACTGGTCCCGGGTAGGTAAGTCAAACCAGCATATCCGTTACCAGCCAATCATACCTGACTAAGGGTTGGCAATGATCAAAGGGTTCATCCCCGGAACATTCCCCATGTCAGGCCATGAGGCGTTTCGTTTCTCGGGGCGCTCCGACCTGACCATGAAGCGATACATGAGGCGACATAAATCCAGGTGAGGGTCTAGACGGCGACCTCACATAAACATTCCAAATTATGAACGCCGGTAACCCGTAGAACCTGGCATAGCCCGACGACCCGAGAGTTAGCGAAAACCAAAGTCGTTGCTTACCGGTAGAGGGACTCCAACGGTGATGCCGAGATGCCAACTGCGGGTACCTACTCCGTACTGATTGAATGATCTAGAAGTCCCGTGATTCACTGTGCAGGTGGAACTTTAGCGCCATGAGATCGGATTGAGTGCGGCATCGCGTTTACCCAGTTGAACATAATGCCGCTTTCACCGCAGAACGCCGCCATCATTGCCGCTGCTTTTCGAAGCTTGTTACGGCGTTCTGCGGCGTAATCGAGCCTTACTTTATATTTAAGATACTTTGTGCTGCCACACCTATTTTAGAATTATCGCGGGCGGTATACGGCCATGAAACCGCTGGAGCTGGAGAGCGAGTGGTCGGCCGTCCGTCCATCCGGTTGACCATCTGTCATGGCTCTGTTGGAAAGACTCTTCGATGATGGCATGTTTTGCATTACAACAAGAGATTGGGGGTTTGCTTCCGGGGCAGCCGATACTCATCTCTGTAATATTAGCAATCAGATGCTCAGTTCACTCGGATATTGACAAAGATTGTCCCAAAATCACCTCTCATTGTAGCATATCCTCGGAGTTCTCTACTTACAGGCAGTTTCGGTTGAATTGAAGCCCATTCGGCGACTCGGGCATAGTTCGGTGACTGTTTGCGCCGGACGGGTTCGGAAGAAACTGACATCATCTATCGTCATACAAGAAAAACGGTACATTCAGCCATGAAAATTTGTCTGCCATTTATATACATGAGGATAAGTAAGAGGGGATCTGGGATGCTCATCAATTACAGAAAACACCGTTGCTCCAAAATCTCAAACCTCACGAATTTATCACGACACTAGTACATCAACCTCACCTCACGTTTACGACATCTTTCAGGTACTGAAACCCAGCAACCTCTCAGTTGACCCACCCTGGGCTTAAACCACGCTGCAACCCACCTCGTTCAGTTTCTTATCATACCACCACCTTCGCCCTGAAAACAAAACACCGTAAACTATTGCGCCCTGAGAGAAATCCCGTCTCTACTACAAATTTGCCGCTTCTCCCACGATCGTCTTTCCCCTCAATCCCCGTCCAGCCCTAAATCGCAATCATGAAGATTCTTACAAAGGAAGAAGAGGAGGCGCACTACTCAGCTGTTGTCAAGGGCGGTCTCATTGGAGGTAGTCTTGGTCTCGCTGTTGGTGTTGGAGGTGTCATGCTTGCTACAAGGCGATATCCTGCTTTCCGCGGCCTCACAATCCCATTCAGAACGTTCCTCGTCACATCCGCCGGCACATTTGGTGCCATTATCAACGCCGATCGCTGGTCCATGGATTTCCAGAAGAAGCAGAATCCCATGAACTTTTACGAAGACCAGACCCAGCGCGCCCAGCAGATTGTTCGCGAGAACCAGACGACCTGGGAGCGCTTCATGGAGTACGGTAAGGAGAACCGCTACTCTATCGTATTTGTCTCATGGCTCGCATCCATGGGTGTCGCTTTCGCGCTTGTGAGCCGTTCACCCATGAACACAGCCAACAAGGTCGTACAGGCCCGTGTGTATGCTCAGGGTCTGACCCTCGCGGTTCTCATCATCTCAGCTGTCTTTGAGATGAACGATGCCAAGAAGGGTGAGGGTCGCTGGCAGACTGTCATGGTCCTCGATCCCGAGGACCCCGAGCACAAGCGACTTATTGAGAAGAAGATTCATAAGGAGGAGTATGAGGGCCAAGACCTCTGGAAGGGTAAGTCGCACTTGAGATCTCGCAGGAAACATTATGTGACTAACAGTGTTAATAGATATGGTCGCTGCTGAGGAGCGCCGATTGGCCGCCAAGAAGCAAGCTGAGAGCAAGGCTTAAAACCAACATGTTATCTTTTTATGACGACAAAAAGATCTCATACAGACAATTACTCGATACAAAATAACCTTCAAATTCATCATTAATCCTACACCGAGCTCAAGTCGCCAAACGCAGGAGGAAAGAAATTGTATATCTGTCACTAACAAACCGATGTTTCATGACCCAATGATGTCGAGATGGAAAGGAAGTGGCTATTATCAACAGGGACAGTCTTTGGAACAAAACTGTCTTGTGTTTTGTTTTTTCTATGCGCATAGAGTGAGTGGGATGGTTCCTTGGAGTTACAACCTCTTAAAATTGGCCTGGAACATGTTTGGTTGGGGTTTGAATTGCATCCAATGTATCATATGTAGCCATGACAGCCAGAATCAAGCAAGCATCATCATCTCAAGTATATACAGAGGACATATTAAGATGACCCAGCATCTGATTTTTCTAGACTAATAAGTTAACAAAGATCTGCACCACCGACTCCCTGCTAGCCCTATTTTGAAGGGTCCATTTACCATCCCAGAACAACAAATTGATGATCAAACATACTAATATATCCAAAAAGAGCTGCATTAGCTCATATGTCTAAACCTCGATGGTAAAATGGCTAATTTGCGAATAATATGCATGCACAGCTAGCTCTAACAGCATAACATCGCCATACACCTCGCTTCCATCGAAACCTCCAATGACAATAAGGCGGCTATCATACAGCACTGTCCCGTGATAGCCACGACCCGAAGGTGCTTTGCCGTATACCCGGCGTCTATCCCATGTCATTGTAACCAGGTTCAAAAGCAGGACATCATTTGAGTATTCGCTTCCGTCGTGGCCTCCAATGACAAATAGATACGAGCCGACTATTGTAGCCGTATGTGATAAACGACGGAAAGCAACGGGGATAGGGACTGCTCTCCATAACTGGGCGTCAACGTCATAAACCCATACATCGTCGAAACATTCGCCGCCATCAGAGCCTCCAAAAATGATGAGTTTGCTGCCTACCATGTTGGCAGTGTGGTAGCCCCTTGCCTTGGGACGATAGTCTTTTGACCCAGGACTTGACTTATCTGAACTTGACACTAATCGCCATGACATTTTGTTGACATCAGCAACATCCAACCGCCAGATATCATTCAGAGCTCGGACCCCATCGCCGCCGCCGAATACGTATATACCATTCTTGTATAGACAAGCAGTATGCGCTCTCCGCTTCGATGGCATCTTATCTCCTATAATACGGGGCTTTGTCCACCGGAAGTTTGTTGTATCCAGGACATAGACATCGTTATAATACTCCGGGCCGTCACCTCCGCCAAACACGATGAGTTTCTTGCCTACGGCAGTGCATGTCATGGCTCTCAGAGGAACAGGTATATCACCAACGACATAAGGTATAGACCAATGGAAAGAATCGGCATCGAGCACGTAGAGATCGTTGAAGCATGTCCTCGAATCACAGCCGCCGAATACATAAACGTTCGAGCCAATGATTGTCGTTGTGTGTGCTCGTAATGAGGTGTGAGGAGCGCCCGACACAGGTGCCTTGGACCAGTACATGCCAGATGCTGGAGCCACGTCGACCTTTGGAGCCGTCCGGGGGTCTGGAAGCGACGGAAACGCAGTGTACTCGTCTTGTGATACCCGAGATCTATGCGATGCATACCGGGCGGTCGCTTGTGCAGTCGTTCGGCTCGTTATGGCGGATGTCAATCGTGAAGCGGTTGGTCGCCGATTATGTCGATCTCCCTCACTTGAGGCATCGCCAGCGCTGGTTGAGATCGAATGCGGCGGTTTGTGGGCTGCTCTCGAGGTAGTAGCTCCTTGCGGGGCGGTCTGTGATGCGGATTGAGAGCGCTGCCGGATAGAAAGATCGGAAGGCTTTCGACGATTTGCTTGTATGCTTTTGCTGGCAAGATGACCTGGTGTATGGCTTCTGGGTAGGGGCATTTGATCGCTAGACTCATCATCATCGTCGGAATCGTCCTCGACAAAGGTCCGCCGTGTGACTGCGGGAGCCGGAGCAGGCGATCGTTGTTGCTGTTGTTGAATGCTCTTCGCCTTAAGATGCGACTTATCGGGGGATCTCCTCGGATCCGCCATGACTGCGTAGGTTCTTCTTCATTGCCTTCCTAGACAAGGCGTTGAGCTTGTGACTTGAATCGGTCGAGGTGGGAAAAAGGTGGAATGACTGAGAGCAGTGAAGCGGGCAAAAAGGAACGAACAATATGAAATTAAGAGCAGGCAGCGGAAGCCAAAGCCAATTGGCGATTTGCCAAGGGCGCAAAGTGAAGGGAGGGGCAGGCGAGCCGGTGATGGTGATAGTATGTAAATGATGTCGAAGGGTAGGGATTGTGCAACGTTGGAACTGGGGTTAAGTTGAGCATACGTTACCTACCTTACCTTACCTTAGGTCCTGCCATCCGTTTTGAGTCGAAGTACCTGAGTACCTCCTAGCTTTGTTGCCGTTGATTCTGTAACACTTTTAGCGAGGCCTGGCCCCTGTCATCAAGTGCGGAGATGAGGCTCTCAAGCGTCTAACGTACCTGATAAATTCGGCCTCTCACTGACCTCATAGCACATAAGACCTAGAATTACGGAGTAGGTCTAGGGGAATTTAGTGCATTTTTAGTTACACCAACAAATCGAGGTTTTTTCCCCCCAGGGACGGTATGCACTTGAGAGTAGATCTTGATACGACTGATCTTTTCATCAGCTGGCACTGAACGAGCACTGTCAAAAACAATCACTCATTAATTTGTGTATAGCAGTGTAAGAGGTAAGCCATTTTTGCTCACGCACTGTAGCAGCGAGAAAAACATTTGTACTCCTTTCTCTCCTTCCGTTTCAACCTTTCTCTCTTTTCCTCTTTCTTTTCCTCTCTCTTTTCCTCTCTCTTACACAGACTCACTTCGCTGATAAACCCTTTACTTATTCTTCATAGCGAATTTATGAACTCATAATTTTCTTTCAGCACATGCATTGTCCCAGAGCCTGACCAGTCTCAGCCGCTTTGACCATGAGTGAGCAACATGACGCTCATATGGGAGGCGTTTCCCCAGGCAATGCGCATGCAGAACTTGCAGTTGATGCCAGCAATACTATAACCTCGACAAAGGATGAAGAGCGGGCTTCGAAGAGACTTAAGGTTAACGATTCGATCCCGTCTCAATCTGTCCCAGGAGAGGATTTGCACGATGCACCCGCTCCTAAGGAGAATGAGCAATCCACAAATGGCGACAAGGAGAATGAGGTCTCGAGACCACAGCCGGATCCCAAGACCGAGTACGTTGATGGGCGTAACAAGGGAGTTGCCCCTATCAAGAAAGAGTGAGAAGCCCACAGTAGAGCCGTTCTAGAGACACACTGACAAATCAAAGGTATCTTGTAGACATGTCAACTCAGAAAGATGCGTCCGACGATGCTGTGAACGACGATGACGATGCTGAGGCACGTGGCACTGCCGAAGGAAACGCTGAGAATGGCGATCGAAAGCTAGGCAAGGGAAAGAAAGAGAAGAAGAAGAAGAAGGGACAGAACACAGAGCGCGATTTTGGCAAATTTGACGATGCCTTTCGTCTTTGCAACAGTCGAGCCTTCTATCCCGAATTTTCTCCCAGAGAATGCAAGTTTGGTGACCGATGCAGACTCTGCCATGATATTCGAAAGTATCTTGAAGAAGGCCGCCGAGGTGATGTTGAGACTTTCGAAGGCAAATGTCCCGTGTTCAAGGCTCATGGCCACTGCCCTTCGGGCTGGAAGTGCCGTTTTGTTAAGAGCCACATGAAGGAAATCGAGCACGAGGACGGCCGAAAAGAGCTGGTGCTCATGAGCACTTCAGCAAAAGGCGGCGAGAGCGGTGAGCCTAAAGATGAAGGATCCGAGGAGCAGCGACCTGCTATTTCCAACGTCGTCGGCATGGATAAAAAGATTGACCTAAACCGCAAGCGGACCGACTTTACACGATCTGACCAGTACATCACTTGGCTCAATAAGGAAGCCAAGCTGAGCGAAGAGTTTATGAATCGTCGCAAGAATCAGTCTACCGAGGGCATCGAAGATCTACGTGCCCGCTTCGTCGACCCCCCCTTTAAGCCTTCTGAGAAGCGCCGCCTCTATTTCGGTCAAGAGACCCCAACCCTGGCACCTCTCACCACCCAAGGAAACTTGCCCTTCCGTCGACTCTGCGTCGAGCTTGGAGCCCAGCTCACATACTCGGAGATGGCATTGAGTATGCCCCTCATACAGGGAACGAAGGCTGACTGGACACTTCTAAAGGTTCATGAGTCAGAGCTCTCACCTCCCAAGTTTAACCCAGGCTCTGTCCCCATCTTTGATGACTACGACCACTCTAAGGATATCAAGTTTGGTGCCCAGATCTCCGGAAACAACCACTGGGTTGTTACCAAGGCTGCTGACGTCCTGAATCGTTATTGCCCTCACCTTCGCCTCATCGATTTGAACTGCGGTTGTCCTATTGATATGGTCTTCAAGTCTGGCGGTGGATCGGCGCTTCTCGAAAACTCAGGCAAATTGGAACGTATGATTCGGGGGATGAACGCTGTGTCAGGGGAGGTCCCTATCACAGCCAAGATCCGCACTGGTATCCGAAACTCCCGTCCTACAGCCACTCAGCTTATTGGAAAACTGGCTTTTGGTGCACGAGAGCACCGAGAACGACTTGGTGCTCCTGGGTGTGCGGCCCTGACTCTTCATGGACGCAGCCGTGAGCAGCGATACACTAAGAAGGCCGACTGGGGCTACATCAGCGAGTGCGCCGCGCTCATCAAGACTTACAACAAGCAGAAGGACAGCTTGAGTGACACCATCGCTGAGCCCGATGCCAGCAGCCTCCCTAACGCCAAGGATGGCCGCATGTACTTCCTCGGTAACGGCGACTGCTATTCGCACACCGAGTACTATGAGCACATTGAGAAGGCCCGTGTCGATACCGTCATGATCGGCCGTGGGGCTCTCATCAAGCCTTGGCTCTTTGAGGAGATTGAGAAGGGTCAATACCTCGACAAGTCATCTAGCGAGCGTCTCCGCTACATCGAGAAGTTTGTGCGATATGGCCTTGATGCCTGGGGTTCCGATGAACTCGGCATTGGGTTCACTCGCCGTTTCCTTCTCGAGTGGCTCAGTTTTACGCACCGATATGTCCCTATTGGTTTGTTAGAGTATCTCCCACCGTGCCTTAATGACCGACCTCCCAAGTATGAGGGGAGAGATGAGATGGAAACGCTTATGGCATCTAACAACTTCAGGGACTGGATCAAAATCAGGTATGTTAATCCTTTGTGGCGTTGTTACAATACACAATGGGTTTGCTTTCTTGGGTCGGTATGCTAACCAGCTATTCACAGCGAGATGTTCCTTGGCCCCGTCCACCCAACGTTCAAGTTCCAGCCCAAGCACAAGTCCAACGCGTACGAGGCCGAGGGTTGAACAACGATTAAACAGCAAGGCATTAAACAGGCGGGCGGCGCAGAAGGGGACTTGTGAAGAATTGTTTGAGGCGAAAAGGGTCGATTTTTCGTGCGCATATTTGCTATCTAGGAATCTAGGCAAAGATAGCCACAAAGCATGGGTGACTGATGTCTTTATGACGGGTTCAAGAAGGAGGTCCTGTTTACAGGGGGAAACGGGGATGTGAACCCGAAACTTGTGTCATAGCGAAAAGCCTGATCTGACATCGATCAGATAAATGTACACAGAAACACTGCGAATGTATTTCGACTCGGCGCAAGCTGTTGCGAGATAACTTTGTTATTGAGCAGTACTATCAATGTTGAAATCAACAATGATCTCCCAGTCGTCCAGGTATTTAACACTTCCGGGGTTTATTTAACCCCTAGCTTTTCTTCAACCTTGCTGCCATGATTATTTCGAAGGTCTACCTGCGCGGTTCATGAATTTATGCTGAATGCTCTGGGATTTGCATACCGAAATCGACGCACGAGCATTGACCCTGAAACAATCTCATACCCAAGGAACGCCATTGGAGTAATTACTTAACAAGTGAAAATATATAGATGTATCTTTATGGGAGTTATGCTTCCCCAGGTATCGCAAGACATGACGAAACCATTCGAACGCTAGGAACTAATACAATATGTGTGTGAAACCCATCCAACAACTCCGTGATGACTTTTGTAATCCAATCACCAATGCACCCTGGCAATATCCGAGACAGAATCGTACAGCTGTCGTCTTTATATGTGATTATCGACGCTTCCAATGTGGCTGACAGCATTCTATGAGTAGAAGTGGCTCCTCTGCATGCCGTCAGCAGAAACATACTCGCTCTTCCCATCCTCGGGACGGACAATCGAGCTAGTTAGGGAGTTTGTACGGCTGCTCTCGCTAGGCGCGGCCTTGATCTTCTTGGGCTCTTGTGTCGGGCGCTTGATGACTTCGAGGTAGGTAGATGGAAGATAGCCTTGGCGACCGTCGCGGGATCGGCACTGCCACCACTCACTGGGATTACCAGAGGGATCGTTTTTACTTAGGACGGCAACAAGATCACCCTTTCTCGCCTCGAGCTCCATGCCTGTGTTAGGCTGAGGGAGGAAATCGAAGGTGAGTCGGCAAAACTCAAGCTTAGCAGGGTCGACCGGCTGCTGTGATTCCATGGCTTGGGCCTGAAGACGCTTCTGCTCCTGCTCTTGTGAGGCAGCAAGCGTCCTTATCATCTTTGACATCAGGTAGGGAATGCCAAAGGCAGCCAGGACAAAGAAGAGCAAAGGCTTCTTGCTAGCCTTCGCAGGAAGCGGGTTACCATCTGGTCCAACGCTACGACCTTCGAACCGTGCAAATGCAGCTGGTGTGAGGGCAGTCGCATCGGCAGGCGGCGGTCGACCAGTAAGCTTAGCGATCAATGTGCGAATCCAGCGCATCAATGTGAAGATACCCAGCACGGAGCCCAGAGTATCCCTCAGGTTACCAAATTGTTCAGCGACAGAGACCATGGCTAAGAGCTGTTTAGTTGACTCTCTAGTTGACCCATCACACACCAAAGAACTTACCGAAGAAGCTGGAATGAGTAGCCATGTAGGTGCTCTCAAGCATCTGGGCGAAGCCTCCAAAAGCCGTGACAATACCCTCGAGCATTTGGAAGGTAGCCTGAGTGCTGTTGTTGAAGGTGTTGGTCAAGCTGTTTTGGTCGCCTGGCATTCCCATGCCACCGCCGTACATACCACCGCCCATACCCCCATACATGCCTCCTCCATAGCCACCGTAACCTCCACCGTACATGCTACCGTAGCCACTCATGCCGCCCATACCACCCATGCCAAATCGCGAGTATGGGCTGGAATATGGTGACGAGTACGCGCCACCCATTGAGCTATACGGCGAGGAATTCATCCTGCTGTAATTGGCAGCGTTCTGATTGACCGTTGATGTGAGAGAAGAAGGTCGACTAGGAAGCGGAGGGGCAGAAGACGAATCGGTGATCGATGTTGTAGTTCCTGACGCAACTGACGATGAGATAGGCGAGGCTGCAAGTGTACAGTGAGTAGGAAGGCTCTTTGATGCGGGGAGTCAGGAGAAGGTGACTGGCAAAAGGCATGGGAAAAGGAGATGGTAAGAGAGAAGAATTGATGAATGCGACTTACCAGCAGTCGCAGCCGCGCCAGGCTGCTCCCAGGGCTTGGGTGGAGAGGCCATGATATTGTCTTGTTATCACAAGGAGGAACAGTTCACAAGCCGGGTTCGGACAATGGAGTACCGGCAAACGGTATCAGAGTGTCGGAATTTGAGTAGTCTAATTGTTGACCCTCCTAGTAAAGCAGACTGGTCTTGGACGTTGGCCACTCCTCGTGACGTTTGGTGGTGGACCTCGGAAAGTGTACCGGACGCAAAATCGGAGACTGACTCCGTGATTATATGCAGCAGCCCCAGTTAGCGTAACCGCGGCGCGCGGGGACAACGGAGTTGCCTCGGGATACGGGAAAGGAGCCGCCGAGACCGAGATCTGAGAAGACTGAGAGGGCCTCTATCTCTCGAGAATTAGAGACGCGCAAGAATTGCGATGGTGATGGGCGTGGGCGTGGGCGTGGAGGTGATGAGAAGGAGGAGGGAGACGAGATTGTCGCAGAGGAAAAGCCGAGAAAGATGGAGTTGATTAGAGATAAAAAAAGTAGTGGGGCCTAACTTAACCTAGGTAGGCTACAGGTACCTACCGGCCGTAGACTTGGGAGCAGGCGCATTCAAGTTTAAAAGGGAAGAAAAATCCGGGGGCGAATGGGACCGAACCAGAAGCCAGACCTCGGCAGACTAGGCCCCGCCGACTCTCATCATTCTTACCTTTTTAAGGCAATACGACTCGTGAAGAGGGCCTTTGACTTTTGAGATTTTGATGATGTTTGATGATCTGATACTAATACATATACATACATACTTGGACATTTCATTGATGAGTTTGCGAGTACTGGCATTACTTCTGATGCAAGAGCTTGCGAAGTCTAGTCGAGTCATTAATTAATGTTCTTTTAATCGCCTATGTCACTATAATCAACCCGTTTTCCGTTGGCCGTTGTTGCCGGTCACTGGGTAAGTTTCCATGTGACGCTGATGCTTTCCGGTTTCGCCACACCAATCGACTAGTTACGGTATAGGCAACTTGCTTCCAAGGGTTAGGTAGGTAGTGATTTACCTAAACTTACGTCAATCTCAGCCGCCATCCTGCCAGCCTACCCTATGGCATATGATATGGACAGAATGAAAACTACCAGATCAAGCCATGATGAGTGTAATAGATATACACATAGTACTCACATTAAGTGGCTGTCTGTCTTGCTTGCTTGTAGTACCTTTTGGTGTTCTAGTGCTTCTGGTCTTGAAGACTGAGTTGCTCTTATTGTGCGTGAATACTTTGATCCTGTCACAGGTACGGCGTATCTCGTCATATTTGGGCTACTTCATGGAACATTGTATGACAAGACAATTAAATACGTATCATGTACGTGTACGAAAAATGAACAGAGAGTACAGGAAGCTTGTTCTAGGTTTTAAACCAAGCTCTGAAAAAAGAATGAAAACAATTACCCAAGCCAGCTTGTTGAACTACCTAAAGAAGAGCTATCGGGGACCAATCATGATTTACTGTAACAGAAACTCAACCACAGAGTATAACAACAAACAACACAACATACACCATGGTTGAAAAGCGGCATCCAAGCCCTGGCTTCATTTCTAATCCATTTATCAAAAGAAGAAATCTCGAATGGACACTCGACACACCATCGCCCTCACAGCTACCAACAACTGTTGACATAGAATCGGGATCAGCCACTGTAGAGGATCATCTTTCGCATTTCAAAGCGCATCTCTCCAGACATATATCAAGCCCATCGCCGCTATCAACATCATCATATAGCTCACTTTATACCGAAAACTTTGGAAGCTCTGCAGGCGCTCATTTCGTCGTTCATCAACATGACCACCCAATTGCTGGCACGCACTATGACCTCCGTCTTCAGATCAATGAGACCAGTAGCGTTAGCTGGGCGATCATGTATGGACTCCCGGGCGACCCTCAGAGTATACGGTTGAATCGCAACGCGACAGAGACGCGAATTCACTGTCTTTGGGTACGGGGTCTTTCTCTTTACAGAAGCAAAGGAATTAATATTGTCATAGAATCATCTCATTGAGACTGCCTCAGCCTCAACCGGATCACTTCTCATTTGGGACTCGGGAACATATAGCATCCTCCCGCGTCAAAGCAAGCATGCCCCAACGACTGATCCGTCCTCTCCAGCGTCCTCTCCAGGTCCATCGTCCGCGCCAACACAGCAAGCTCTTCTGCACGCCGCTTTTCAGAATCGTAAAATCCGTATTCGACTGCATGGATCGCGCTTACCAGATCCATATGTTCTGAACCTTCGTTTAACCAGGTCAGAAGATGTCGCCGGTAAAGTAAGGAGCGGAAAAACAAACCGGAAACGACGACATCGTCATGCCCAGGCAGAGACGCAACCTGAGACGAGTGATGAGGACAGTGAGGGTGATGCGAGTGAGGATGTCCCTCCAAACACTGATGCGGGAACCAATGCAGACGACCTTTCCGCCATGGAGCGTGAGCTACGTGAGCTTGAAAACGAAGAGGTCCGCAGAACAAATGCGTATCCGGGAGCTTCCAATACCATCGGTAGTGTACACCAACGACGATGGTATCTTTCACTTGACCGTCCGGCTTGTGGGTTTGTGGAAGAAAGAATCAAGAACCGTTCAGTTTGGAAACTCGGAAACGGTACGGAGACTAAGAACAAACAGAACGACAACGGACGCTTGTCATACCCATTCTACGTCCGGGGGCCAGATCATGAGCGTAGTGTATTAACAGGACGGCTAGGAGCTGATATTCTCCAAGACGAGGGCGTGGATAAATTTATTCAGCGTAAAGGCTGGAAGCCAGTGCTGAAATGACAGCCCCCCAGGGAAGACAAGACACGCGCAGTATCTGAATAGACTATCAAAATTTATTGTGTAGACTACATAATACCTAGGCTTGTGCCACATTCCCATATCCCCATCCCAGTGCATGGCTGTATAGCTCGTCTACCTTGATACCTGGCGGATATCATATACCGTAGACTGACCAGGCCGACTACCTCGCCATAATCTCATGTAAATCAATCCGTCTCAACCAGACTCATCAAACGCCATCCCATGCTTGCTAAATCGCGGATCCACATATCTGTGAAGACCGAATCACACCCAACACTATCACTGCAGAAACAAAGACAAACCATACTTTTGAAATAGTAGTACTATACCCCTTTCCAGCACGTCTTGAAGCCTAAATTTTGGGCTCCACAAGAGTGGGAGCAATTCGCCTCTTCTTTGGCTCCTTGCTGTCTTCTTTTTCGCCTTCACTGGCGTCGCGCTTAGTGCCCGCAACACTGCCTGTAGTACTTCGAGGAGTCTCAGGAGGTGTTGTGAGCGGAACACCAGTCACCTTGCCAGAATTTGCTGCTGCAATGCCTGGAACATTGCCAGAAATCAGAGGTGGATTGGTGACAACACCGGCTGCAGGCACAGTGCTGGCCTGTGTAGTGATAGTGGCAATTGAAGACGTCGAATTCGATCTCGCAGGAGAAGAGGGTCGTTGAGAAAGAACTGAAGCTGACTGCGGAGGTGAAGAGGCACTAAAAGAGCTCGCGGAGTTGCGATGGTGGTGATGCGAGCCGTTAGGAAAGGGTGAGGGTGGAGCAAACGCGGTCGTTGGGGTAGGCATGGGAGTGCTTTGATTAGACAATGTCCCTGTTTGCGACTTGGGCGGACCGACTTCACCCTTATAGACTTCACCCAGTTCTCCAGCTGTAAAGGATAGTGTTGAGCAGAAACCATCAGAAGACGAGATCATTAAAGTCAGACCATCGCTTGACCTAGTAGTTTTGTTAGTCAATCTACACAGTTGATGGGCGATAGAAACTCCAGCATACCATGCAAGGTCAGTGAAGGTAGCGCAATGAAGATTGCTGACAACACAGATAGGGGTCTTTTGCTGAGTATCGTAAAGTAGGACCGAGTCTTGTGTAGCCACTGCGTAGACCATGCGGTAAGGCAGGGAAAAGGCAGGCTTTGGGCCTGATGCAGCTAAAGCCGTATCTGAGCTTGATGTCTTGGTGTCTGATGCGGTAGAGGGTGGAGGAGGTGGATCCATGACAGAAGGAGCTGGGGATGGCTTCGACAGAGGTTCTGGAAGGGCTGGAATAGGCTCCTCTGAAGATGATGTGTCAATGGTGATATTACGTGTGACAGGAGGAGACTGCCGCAGCGTGTAGAATATCGGAGAACATTTTACCACGACCGAGGGCTTCTTGTGACCCGGCAAATGGGCGATTGGGGGCTTGTTGATACCACCACGCGTGTATATGTATACTGTGTTAATCACTTCATAAGTAGGTTTCGCGTCTCTTTCAGCTTGGTGTTGGTTTTGGTACTGTCCCGATGGGGTTAATAGCAAGCTGCCATCTGGTGTAAATGTGAGTCGTCGAAAAAAGGAAGTGAGCGTCTCATTGGCATAGAGGTTCGCATTCTTCATTCCCAACCCGCTGCTCAACGTTGACGATGGTTTCGGAGAGGGGTCCATGGGCATGACGGCCGGCAAAGGCATAGATGGCGCTGGTGATACAGATCGACGAGAAGAGAACGAAGATCGACGGCTATGGCTAACGACGCTGGGCGGGTTCATGGGAAGCGCGAAAGAAGTAGGCGTGCCGGGTGCAGAAGGCACAGGTGATCCGATAGAAGGCGCAGAATCAAGGACAGCAAGCGAAGAGCGATGGCCAAAGTCGGGAGGAGCAGGACTGCTCGAAGAGATTCGTCGAGGAGGAAGATCGGCCTTGATATGGCTGGCAAGTCGAGGAGTCTTGTCGTCTACGCTAAGGGTGTATTGCCCATCCTTGGTTTTTAGAGAGTAAATATGAACTGATCGATCGGAGGACTGCGTCGCGATGTACTCGTTGAGGGGATCCCATGTGACGCCCTGCACATAATGACTGTGCTCGGCGATCTGACGCACGAGTGTTCCTGTTTGCTGTGTTAGAAGCTGACGGTGATCGGGTCGTTGAGAGTCGTCTGCTGACCTGTCTGGGTGTTGTAGATTCGTGCTATGTTATCCATACTGCCGATGATGAAATACACTCCGTCTGGAGACCAGGCTAAGTCATAAATCTCCGCGCCACTAGAACGACACATATGCTTTGCCCTCCAAGACTCTTTGTCTTCCGGGGCATCGGATCCGAAGGCTGTTTGGGGTGTTTCGCTTGGTACCCAGAGGATCACGTTGCCATCATCGCCTGCAGAGGCTAGAAGTTCGCCTGAAAATGAAGCTGTGAGCAGAGTAAATTGTAAATGAGGATAGGAGAGCCTTACCCTTGGGCGCCCAACGAACAACATTAACAGCCTGGTTGTGCTTTGAAAGGGTTGAAAGGTACTCGACCTTACGGTCCTCCTCATCAACCAGAACCCTCCATATTCTGATATGATTATCACCACCAGCCGTGGCTAAACGCCCCTTTCCAGACGGTTCGAAGTGGGCGGAGTAAACGGGGGCATTCTGGTCATGCCAATTGATGATTAGAGGAGCAGCTTTCATCGTGTTGATATGTTTAGGTGATTAAACGGGGGTAGAAGCTGCATAGGTGAGGTAGGGAGAAGAGACTGAAGAGCTCTGTGGCTCCCACGCTCGGAATACGAACGAGATCAACGGTCGAAGACGATGAGATGACGCGAACCTAGAGTGGGTGTGCGAAGAAGAAAATAAGGCGAAGATGAACTCCGGATAATTGTTCGAGGTTGTCGGCAGTGATGGAATTGGCACTACCCGTGCCAAAAGCAGAGTAACAACGAGTGAGTTTGATGGTGGAGAGTAGTCTAGAGCTCCAGACTGGAGCTGGTGTGGACCTGATAAGACGCCAAGGCAAGCTGCACAGTAAGGTAGATAAGTAGGAGCTACAGAGAACAACATAGATCGGGGGTCGAAGTTTAGCGTTGCTGATTATTGGATCTAAGAAATAAAAAGGGACTGGAAGAAGGGGGAAACGGAAAAAAGAGAAAAAGGAAACGAAGGAGAAGTGAATGGTTGGAAAACAGGAGCCAAACGATTGAGGTTTATCCCGGTGATAGTTACCTCCAAGAAACAGAAACAGGGCTCGCATCACTTTGCTGTCACTGTCACTGCCAATGTCACCGCGACTGTGACTTTCTGACACTCACGACCACGAGGAACAAGACACGAGGCACAGGGTGTTTTGGCGCACCTTCAGGCGTGTCACCAAACTAAGTCGACTAACTAAAATATGCAAGGCGTTGTGCTGTAGCTTGACGCATTGGATAGTTTTACCTAGTACTCCGTAGAGGTTAATGAGTTGCGGCGGACGCGCGGGCGATCACACACATGGGGAATGGATCAAATGGATCATCTGGATCCAATGAGGAACAGTATCCAATTCATGGATTGATGCATGTCAAGAGGGGACAACGCACCTCAGGGCAAGATCTTGTTTCTAATAAGCTGTGCTGTAGCAGTGGATTATCAGTGGTGGTAGTCCAAGACAGTTGCGCCGAAACCAAGCGCTAACAAGCCAATGGAAGGAATTAGTCGACTCTGCCGAGTAATAAGGTGCCTATTACCGAGTATTCTTCAGGCCTGTCGCCAGCGTAGTTAAAGTGGTTGTCAGAGCGGCTGCATCGTGTACTAGGGACTCTACTGGGGTTCTCTGGACGGTCTATCAGGTGTCAATGACAACTGAGACGGGCCAAGTAGCACCAAACGAAATGGGGGGCCAAAGCTCATCAGCCCAGAAGAAGAAAGGGGATGAGTTCAGAATAGGTACCCAAAACGAGCCGTCATCAAAAGGACCAGAAGGAAAAACCAAATGTCCCCTTGGGTCTGTTACTGGGCATGTATCAAAGTTCACGTTGGCATTAAGATGGATATACTACACTGCATAGCAATGCATGTGGAAACATCCGGAAACCAGCCGCCCCTGTTGGCAGCACAGTGGCTCATGTGAAACAAAGGCTCAACCACAGTTCCTTTTCCTTGTACCTCAGTACTTGTGGAATTGATATACATAGGTAGTAAGTATGGCTTTAAGCTGCTGCCCCTCTGCGAAAGGCATATATATCCTCAAATATGTACCTATGTAAACAAACGACTTGTTACGAGTTGACTACCATTAGGTAGTGAGTTATCACAATGGGCCTAACGCCCTAACCTTAGCAAGTGGAGGAAAGCCTCACGGCGAACAAGACTTTCAGGCTCAACTAGCCAATCACATTGCTCGTTTTGATCATCTGCATGGCTGCCAATGGCCTGATCTCAATCACTATGGAGACCAGATGGGCTCTTTTCAGCTCTCAGGATTCCGGCTACAGAAGGATGGCATGGATATCCATGACAACCATCGATATCCGCCCTCCTACGGAATACGGAGTGGATAGGTATACTAGGTTCTTTGTGTTCCACATTATCGTTATACGATCTGACTGGGCTGCATTCATGGTAGCTATCGCCAATACGATCAGGGAATGGACCTATAATTTCGCTACCCGCCTGTGCCGTTTATGTTATCTTTGTCTTCAGCTGTGGGATAGGATCGTCTATTTACGTACAGAGTGTAGGATTAAGTTTAAGACATAAAACTTTGGTCAATAAGCTCACCATCACCTCCCTGAATAGGTATACAGAGTGGCGGTATCTAGAAACACAGCAGCGGCCTGCTTGATGAGTGTAATATCGGCATCTGCCTAAGCCAACCAGCCATCTTATTAGTAGCCAGATGCCTTTATCCGCGAGTCACCAGCAGTATTCCATCCTATATTCACTAAGACAGTTAAGGTAGTTAGTTAGCCTTTTCACAGCGCATAAGATTGGCCAAAAACGAGGATGACTGCTTCATGCTATGGAGTAAATGGTTTCCCCCTTATGCTGCTTATAGTCAAGAGAAAATTAAATTATTGATTTGAGTTGACTTGTGAATTTGGCTCTCATAGAAACTTGCCCTGGGTGCATCCAGCGGCCATACTCCTCCTGACTTTGCCCGTTGTTAAGAATATCTGTGACTTTATCTAGGTAGCCTTCATCGACGATGTGTTGTCTGTGACACATTGCCATTACCGGGTTTCGCGAGGTCATCACCACCATCCGAGGCTTCTGCATCCAATGAAACCTTGAATGTGCGAAACTTGCGAATAGGAACTCCTCGAGTGAACAGCTCATCGATTTCTTCCAAAGTCTTACCTCCGCATCCAGGAATACAGAACCACGAGAATAATGTCGCCATGAACGAAGTCACTCCAAATATGAAGCCAACTTTAGACCCAAGGCCAGCATGCAATTGGTCAATGAGGTAGGGAATACTAAAAGCAACAGCCCATTGAATGACAATGTTGAAGACCGCTCCCACAGCATATGTGAGATCGCGTAGACCGGTCGTGGGGATCTCTGCGGCTACAACGTGTGAGAGAGGCGCCCATCCTAGGGAATATCCGATGCCGAAGAGGGTGACGGTCGCAACGATAGCAGACCGAATGCTCTGCGAGGGATTCTTCACAGTTCCGAGCCCACCTATGGTCATAAGACTGGCTGTCTGAAGGACTGCTCCGGCTATCATCAAGGGACTGTCGAATCACGTCAGCTGGTGTTGTTACCTGTAAATACTCGGGCAATACCAACACTCGCCCTGTCTTATCGGACAAGAACTGTGTCAAGAAGACGGCAACAATATTAAGCGCAGAGTTGATGCATGACATAACAAAAGGGTTCACCGAATTCAAACTTTGGCTAAAGATTGTGCCATATTTGGAAGCAAAGTTCTGACCCGTGAGTTGAAGAAAAATGTTGACGCCGATTGTGATTAAAGTTCGCTTTAGATTCGCTGAGGTCGTCAGTAAATGACATATCCCTGAAATTGGTAGCTGGAGTTAGCTTACTCCCTCGCCACATATCTGTAGAACTACCCTTTTTAACAGTGTTATTGAGAGCATTCTGCATCTCTCGAAATTCATGCTCGATCTCGTCATCGGTATATGCCCCTTGTCGAAGCAGTCGGAGGGACTTGAGAGCATCCTCCTGGCGATCTCGGGTCAATAGCCAACGGGGAGACTGGATGAATCAGAGAAATCTGGTAGCCATCATGGTAGTTCTCATACCTCGGGGATCCACCACACAGCCACTGCGAGGATAGAAAGAATCACGAAGAAAAGGTCATAGGGGATCCTCCAGGAAGCATGTCCCTTGATGTCGCTGGTACCTCGGCTGATAATAGACATGACAAGGCTACCAAACTAGATGAGGCATTAGAGAAATGAAACACCAGGCAGGAAAAGGGTCTCAGACGAACCAAAAGACCAGACTGATAAGTACCAACGACAAAGCCGCGAGCCTCTGCAGGAACAAGCTCTGACTGTAATACAGGGACTAAGGCGAGCTCCATTCCAATGTAAACATATGTGATAGTACGACCAGTGATTGCTTGAGTTGGGGTCTTGGACGTAATCAAGATGACTCCGGATATCAAAGCCCAGAAAGACATGAGAAACACTGCCAGACGGCGGCCAAAGCGACGGCTGAAGAGGTTACCAAGAACAAGACCAAACACAAAGCCAATAAATTGGATGCTGTTTAAGAGAGAGAGGAAGACCGTCTCGAGGACGTATATGCCAGTGGCTTGATCAAAGGTTCCGAACTGTCTCTTGAAGAAAGGCATTGCCTGAGTGTTGCTGAAGGCAGCCTGGTCCATGCCGAAGTTGAGCTGCGACAAGGCAATCATGCCACAAGCATAGATGAGGCGGTCATTGAAGCAGGCAAGGAGCCCGCGAGTGCGTTTAGGAGGGGCCATGCTTGCTTGTTGCTCAGAGTCTTGGATCATCAAGTTGTTGGCCTGGATGCCACTCTTGGTTTCGAAAGACTATACATGCTCTTATTTATACATGGCGGCCGATTGTGGCCATAGACTGAAGCTTCTTGTAGTCAGAACCGGTTTCGATCACGCGAAATAATCTAGGACGCGATGGACCATGGCTTTGTACAGTATCCTTGATGTTGGACGGGCATCATTGACGAGTGTAAGTGTTTTCCGGAGGTATGGCTGTGGTCTCAGCTTCGGTTAACTGAACCCGGAACTCGATAGTCGCCCATCTCTGGTAAAGTCAATGGCGTGCTAGAGCTTCCCCGCATTTCGGGGAGTTCGATAGGTTGTTTTGGCGACGCGGAGAGGCGGGTCCGTCTATGCCGGGACGGAGATGACGGGTAAAGACGGAGACGGAAGACGTTCGGAGTGGGGCCGCTCAGTGTTGAGGGCCTCTGGGACTCCTCTCATTTAGGCCAGTGGCTGGCTGATACTGTATGTCCAGCCTATGCTAGTTGTGGCATATTCCTATTTAAGCATTTATAAAGCTGGATACATCCTCGTACTGGGATATATGGACGGAGAAGACGCGGATAGACGGCCCTAAGTGGACCTCAAGCACCCTCCATTATCAAGTGTGTATAGCTAATCCTGTCAACTCCACACTCCGATGACCTCTCCATAAACAGTTAATAAAGTAGATAACCCCGGATTGAGAAACCAAATGTAGATAATTACCCAAAAATCCTATCGGTTGCTCTACCGCGGCTGTCTTGTCAACCTCACAATCTATCTCGATATGGGTTCCATTCCAACGCACAAGCGACCTAACTTTCTCGTCATCGTCGCCGATGACCTGGGCTACAGTGACCTTGGATGCTTTGGCTCTGAGATAGCGACTCCAAATCTCGACCGCCTCTCGCAGACTGGTGTGCGACTGACCAATTTCCATACGGCTTCAGCATGCTCTCCAACTAGGAGCATGCTGTTCTCCGGAACGGACAACCACATTGCAGGCCTGGGCCAGATGACTGAGCACATGGCGAGGTTTATGGATAAGTACAAAAACAGGCCTGGCTATGAGGGACATCTCAACTTTCGCGTTGCTGCGCTTAGTGAGATTCTGCAAGATGCTGGTTATCATACAATTATGTCTGGAAAATGGTAGGTTGAGAGCGATTTGACAGCCTCAAAACCATGACTAAATGTTGTCGCGAGGCACCTCGGTACGACGAACGAGACATCGCCTCACGCGAGAGGTTTTGACAACAGCTATGTCTTCTTATCAGGCTGCTGTAATCACTACAACTATGAACCACAACTCGACGACCCAGCGCACGGGTTCTTCACACCCATGAACGCCGGCAAGTTCTGGATGCAAGACGACAGATTCTTAGATCGGAGAAACCCAAAAGATATCCCCGACGACTTTTACTCGACAACTACCTTTTCCGAAAAGTTGATTGATTACCTAAAAGACCGCAAAGACACTGAGCAGCCGTTCTTTGCGTATCTCCCTTTCACCGCACCTCATTGGCCTCTACAGGCGCCGCGCGAGACAATCGAGAAATATAAGGGTATCTACGACGATGGACCAGCAGCCTTGTGCAAACGAAGGTTGACGAATCTCGTCAAACTGGGACTCATCTCTGAAGACACAGAACCGGCACCCGTGACAGTCGAACTTTGGGATAAGATGTCATCCACGGAGAAGGCTGAGTCGGCGAGGAAAATGGAAGTCTATGCCGCCATGGTAGATCTCATAGAAGTCAATGCCGGCTGCGTGGTAGACTACCTCGACTCTATTGATGAGTTAGACAACACCTTTTTCCTCTTCATGTCGGACAACGGAGCCGAAGGCACTATGCTCGAAGCTGTTCCCATGATGGGAAGTGTTGGAAGTGTCCCAAGAATCATCAACAGATACTGCAATAACTCGATTGATAACATGGGAATGGCAGACTCTTATATCTGGTATGGTCCTGAGTGGGCATGCGCGTCAATGGCGCCCTCTAGAGGTTTCAAAACTTGGATCACTGAAGGCGGTATTAGATGTCCATGCCTTGTTCGATATCCTCCTTTCTCCAAGGCTGGCGGATCACACACTGACTCATTCTGTACGGTCATGGATATTCTACCGACAGTCCTTGACTTGGCGGGCATCCCCTTACCAGGAAGCAAATTCCGAGGCAGAGAAGTATTCCCCGTGAGGGGATCCTCATGGGTGTCACATCTTGAAGACCAATCTCCAGCTTTTCATGATGAGGAAAAGGAGATCACTGGTTGGGAACTGCTCGGTCTTCGAGCCATCAGGGAGGGTCACTGGAAGGCTTTATACATGACCGCACCAAGGGGAAAGGACAAATGGGAGCTGTACAACTTGAAGAACGATCCAGGCGAGTTGCACGATCTCGCTGACAGCAACCCAGATATTATGGACCGCCTGGTTAATTTATGGGAGATCTACTATTCAGAAACAGGAATGTTTGACCCAGGGCATGAGTTCGGTGTCACCAAGATCTAGGAAATGTTTCTCGGCGTAAATAATCTTCCTTGCTAATGAATGACTCGACTCGAAATCCGCGATTCAAATATCGGGAAGTTTCTCTACTGATACCCTTGCCTCGGGGAACAAGAAACCACTGGTTCTTAAACCAAGGGGCAAAAGATAACCAATCTAAAGGCATACTAAGGCTATGCGAAATTCAGTACTTTATTGCTTATAATCGAGGTCCTAAAAATTCTTCATCATCTAGCCAAATATCGTTTGTTTCAGCTTTTCCTTCTCTCCACTGCTCTCACACATGTCACGAAACACACCCTCTTGTTGCCAAAGCTCCTTGGGAGTCCCAAACTCTGCAACCTGACCGTCTGAAAGGACTAGGATGCGATCAAAGTCAGCGATGGTGCTCAGACGATGTGCAATGACGATGAGTGTGCTGTCGGTAAACTCCTCTCGAATGCTGCGCTGGATAAGGGCATCGGTAGCCATGTCGACGGCGGAAGTGGCCTCGTCTAGTACCATGATCTTAGGCCGTGCCACAATCGCACGAGCCAGACAGAGAAGTTGTCGCTGACCCTGAGATAGGTTGCCGCCAGACTCAGAGATTGGGCTTGATAGATCTCGGAATATGTTTGTATTCTTGGCAGCAAGTGTCGAGGTTGCCGCAGAGGCGGGCTCATTAGTGGGTGTAACTGGCTGTGAGTCGACAAGATGAACGCGGCCCAGTGACTCGCGAAGCTCATCATCTGTATTGTCCTCAAATGGGTCAAGGTTGGATCTGATTGTTCCCGAAAAAAGGACAGGATCCTGAGAAGATGTCAGTCTGCATGTGGTAGAACCAAAAGCGAATACACATACCTGAGGAATGATAGCTAGGCGAGATCGCAAGCTATGCAGGTCGATTTTGGAAATGTCCAGGCCGTCGATAGTGACGCTGCCAGAACGGGCCTCCAAAAATCGGAACAAGGCCAGAGTCAGAGACGACTTTCCAGCACCTGTACGCCCCACAACACCGACTCTTTCGTTATTCTTGACGTCAAAGGAGATTCCCCTGAGTACTGGTGGAAGGTCAGGAGCGTATGAAACCTCGAGATCCTTGATCTCCATAGTTCCGGAAGTAGGCCACGCGGCAGAAGGCTTCTCTCCCTCAAGCGACTCGGTCTCAAGTTCGGTATATTCGACAACTCGCTCGGTTGAGTTCATATTCAGCTCCATACCAGCATAGTTTCGAATGGTCCAGAGGATACTCTCGGCAAAATCCATGGCAAAAGACAAGGTGAAGCCAGCCAAGGCAGCGTCCATATTAGGGCTCACAATAACAATTATCCCGACGATAGTCGAGAATAATGTACCAATAAAACCCATCCGTAGACCCATCCAGCGGTTCACAAGCCACATGTAAGAGGTGGTGATGCTCCACGAATCAAGCTTCTCATACATCCTGTTAATATAGACCTGTGTCTTCTTGTAGCCTCGGATTGTCGACACACCCGCAAGGGCTGCGTTGAAGAGCTCGAAGACTGGGGACTTGCAGTTACTCTCGAGTCGTTTTAGTGGTCGTGCGCCATAAAGATACCTATTACCCAGTAGAATACCAAGCCCCAGTAGAACTATAGCTAAGGGGATCACGATACCGGACGCGAAGAAGGCGGCCACGCAGACACCGACCAGGGATAGCAAGTTGGAGATGAACTGAGTCCAGTCCATAGTGATACGGTTATCGATGATGTTGAAGTCGGACGAGAATCGATTTAGAATTCTGCCGACGGGAACAGTGTCGAGCCATCTCAGAGGAGTATGTAAGACAGTAAACAGCATCTTTTCAAAGAGTGATCGGCTCGCTTTGATAGCAAGGAAATAAGCCCAGAAGAACCTGAATGTGCCAACAATTGCGGTAGCACTGGAGATGGCAATGTAGATCCATAAGTAATACTTCAAATCATAGTGAGTCCCACTAGCCCTGAACTCGGGCGCGGAGGAGTACGGGAAATGTTGAAGAGAGAATACTGAGGCGTGGCCATGTTGTTGCTGGATGCTGCCAACTGAAATACTTTCGTCGACATCACCAGTCCAAATTCGGAGCCACCATGCTCGACCTGATATCAGTGTTAGCAGTAAATTTGACCATTGATTTATAATGCTCACCAAGAATGCCAACTTCATATCCAAGAAAAACAAGTGCACAAATGCTCCAAAGGACAACGCCGCCACTATCTTGCAGATAGGTCAGATAGACATGCTTCTTAACGACACCCCTTTCCCGAACTTCTTCCTGTATGAACTGCTTAGCGTTCTTGGACGGCACTTTCTGCAGCACATTATTCTCATTATTCTCGGCTGGGTCTGTGATGGAAGCTTCCTCGGAGTTGACAGCCGTTGAGGAATCAGTAGTCTCATCTTCAGAAGCTTGTTGCGCAGTCTCTTCGTGCTGGCGAATCTCCTCCAGGGTCCCATCCTTGATAAAGTCAGAAATCAAACCAGCATGCAGAGCAACACCTTCACCAAGCTCTACTATATACTTGGCCTTCGACTGCACTAAAGCAACGTGGTGAGTGACTAGGATTCGAGTACGTCCCTTGCAAATATCGCCCGTGACACACTTCTCAAAGATATGGCGGCCGACATGTGCATCGACAGCACTAAAGACGTCGTCCATCACCAAGATATCGGCTCGTGAATAAATAGCCCGCGCCAACGTGACACGCCATTTCTGACCGCCAGACAGATTGATGCCGTTTGCACCGAGCTCCGTCTTGTCGCCATCTGTCAAAATCTGCAGATCCTTCTTAAGAGCGCACACATCAACGACATGTTTGTAGCGTTCCTTGATAAAAGGGAGTCCAAATAAGATGTTATCACGTAGAGATGCGCTCTCGAGCCAAGGAGTTTGGCCAACATAAGCAATAGATCCGGGAATGATCCAGTCGCCGAGGTTGGCTTGGGCATCGCGACGGTCTTCCGGGACAACAGTGTTGGGCACATAAACAGAACCCTCCAATACATCAGTTTCACCAAGAATGGCAGAAAGAAGTAAACTCTTCCCTGTACCGGTCTTTCCAGAAATTACTGAAAGTTCGCCAGCAGGGAATCTCAAGTTTAGACTCCTTAGGATGAACCTATCCTCGTCAGGTGTCTCGTCATCTTCGGGCCAAGCAATGGACGCGTCTTCGAAGGCCACATCTCTGCCTTCGGAAAGTGTGTTCTTCATCTCGGGACCATTGAGATATGTTTGAATTCGCTTCAAGGAGACAAACGTGTCAACTCCCATCGTGATGAGTTCCGGTAACACACCGAGCGAGACTTCCAAAGCCTTGAAAATTCCAATGCTAACGAAGGCAACAGAGGGCAAAAGTTGATCGTTCATAACAGCATAGACAGCAAGTGATGTCGCAGCAAGCAAAATGGGACTGACGACCCAGCATCCAAAGAGACCGGTATCAACAACAAAAAGTCCCCATAATGTCTTCAGTTCCCTCTCTCGCATAGCCAAGATGCGCTTTTCCCAGCGACTCTCCAGGGCAGCGAACTTGATCTGTCTCATTCCAAGAAGAGCTTCGTTGACCACAGCTAACTTTTCATCACGGAGCCTCATCAACTTATCCGATCTGGATAGCAATTCTCGAGAGAAATAGGTATTGGCGGGAAGAGTAAGACCCCAGGCTACCAAACCAGCTGTGAAAGGGATCCATCCAATCAGGCGAACCAAAAAAAACGAGAAAAATAGCAGCTTGAAGACACTGTTGATAATCAGGAACTGGAAACCCGTGAAGTTCGAGATTCGCAACGCATCGACACCAACAAGGTTGACGATTGCCTGTCTAGACTTCAACACACTTGAGCCGTCATCTGCATCTTCTTCATTTTTCTTGTCTTCCGCGTGGCCCTGTGGCTCACCTGACTCTTTCGACTTATCCGCGGATTTGACGTTCTTGCGTCGAAGCGACTTTTCGAAGATCAGTGTCGACAGTTGCGAACGGATAGGGAGAGCAATGCTCGCAAAGGAGTACCAAAATACCCATCCTTCAACCCACTTTGACACATCAGTATAAGGGAAGAAAGTTTATATGAAGTACTTACGGCATCTAAGAGATTAAAGCAAGCCATCGCAAAAATCAAAATCCAGAGCTCCAAGTTGGATGCTCCGGACAGTCCTACATCGCGCTGTTCGAGAATGTTGATCACACGCAACATGGTCCAGAAAGGTAACAAGGCCAGGATGTTTCGGAATACAGTAAGGGAGAGCTGTACCATAAAGGAGCCTTTGTATGCCCAAAACAGGGAGCGGAAGAGACTGCCTTGAGGTTTCGATGCAAGCCAGTCCTCTTTCAAATCAGCAGCTCTCAGCGTCCGGTCTACATGAGGAAGGTCGCTGGCATCCAGATCGTTCTTTTTGACCGCAAAAAAAAGGAGAGGGTCAACCCAGGACCACGTGTAGCGGCTGAAGGCAGAAACAGTCCATTGCTCATCGACCTTTTTGCCTTTGAAGAATACATCAGGTCGGCGTGGGAGTAGCACACTGGAGAGGCAGAGAAGGACGACTGCACCAACATTCACAGCACGAAGAACAAGAGCCACTGTGTTGTTTCGAGTGAAAAACTGAGCCTCCTTAATCAATTGGGGCACAGTAATGGTGGCAACAATGAGAGAAGACCCAAAAAGCCACAGGCCAAGATCGTGGACCTTTACAGGCGCATGATGGGCACTCAAGGAGATGGCATGGAGAAGAATAAGAGCCTATTTAGAGAAGAACGTCAGCGACCATTGCATATTGCCATTCCATTCTAAATACTCACCCATGCCCCAGCAATGAGCCAATTCTTGAGCAAGAGCGAATCTGACTGCGAAAGCGAGTGAAGTACTGAAATTGCAATTGATGTTCCAAGACCAACGGCGGACAGGGCAAGCATGAAAACTTTGGGAAGACGGTTCGAAAAAGCGGCCAAGCTTTCAGGCGTACTCTTGCCATCGGCATCCTCATAGAAGTTGTCCCGTGCAGCACGCTTCCGTAGTTGGGTGACGGCGGTAGCTAGAGCAGGCGTAGTGGCTAATACGACAACAACAAGGCCTGTGCCAGTCAAAATCACATCGATGTTATTGGGCACACTCATGATTGAGCCTTTCTGAGCAGATTTGCTGAAGAAGAGTCGTGAGAAACAACGGCGAAGAACGCCAGAATATAATCTTTGTCGCCACCCTCTGTTATCGTTGTTTCTGGTGGTTATACTCAGTCGAGTTGTAAAATCTTAAAAGGGCCAGGCTAGAAACAGTCTATACATTTGACATGCTCCGAAATAACGAGGGAAAAGAAGGGAGAGATAGACAAGGATCCAGCACAGGTTTTTAAAAAGATTCGAAATCAGTCACGCCTTACGCATGTAAGCTGGCTGATGCCGCTTCAAGGATTCGTAAAAAAAGACGGGGACCCTTCAACTCCGTGGTGAGTGGGTTGAGTCAATGTCAGAAAGACTCGGTTAGATAATCAAGAAGTGCGGTTTTTGGATCGAGTTTAGTCTTAGTGCTTCGAGGAACCGCTCGAACAGGGTTGAGAG